>JASPKZ010005474.1:0-40021 GCA_030220185.1 Diploptera punctata
AGTTAAGTTAAAAAACGTTGACGTTTTGTTTGAAATTGCAAGAAACTTACTGTACACCAAAGAATGTCCTTGAGGTTTCACCTAAAATGTTTGATATGCTCTTCAGGATACAGTAAAGTTTGCGATAATTGGAGCTCATTTGGTCTGAGGTTACTTTTAGTAAAAAAAACACTCCAGCTAGCAACTGCTTATAAACAAAGAAAATTACTCTTAAAAACTGTTGACTGGTATAAAAAATATTACATCAAATTAAACTAATGTATCTTGAAGGCTATATTGCCAATATTTAATGATTACTTGTATTATTATACAGATTACTCTGCAACGAAGCAAATGTTGTGTAGACCTGCTTAAAAAACTAAGCTCACTGGCAACTATCGTAGACCATTTGAGGACATAAGCTATCCAATACAATACCTATCCTGAAGCCCTTGTTTTGCAATCATTCCCTGTATAATTCACCTGCCTCAACATCATGGTTAATGTTGTTCTTCATACCTCATTATATGGTCTACGAATCGGGCGTCTTGGTTCCTATGGTTTTAGTAACACGAAGCTTTCCATGCTTCCTCGTTCATTTCATTATTCGAGTCACATTGTTCTGCCCATTGAGTTTACGAGACTTAATTTTTTTCTTTAATTTTATATCTTTTTTTTTCAAAATGCCCCAGGTTTTTGTCGTTTCGACATTCATGGTTTCTCTCCTGATCATGGGCGTTACTTGTCAACCCACTTATGAGGTTGGGGGCCCTAGAAGGCCGGGGTTACGTTACCCCGATGATATGATGGTCGATGATGATATAAATGGTGCGCGCAGCAGAGTCCCTAAGCAGAGTCCTATCTATAGATGAATATGAATGATGATTGATTTGCGATGGGCACATTTGATTTCGGAGGACCGTTTGGGCTCTTAACGTTTTCCTGACCATTTGTTCTACAGGGTGAGGGAAAAAACCTCGATCAACACCCCTCACCAGGGAAAAAGCTTGTCCCGACCGGGGATAGAACCGGGCCAGTCGTGACAAGGCAGCACGCTACCCGAGGACCACCAGTTTCCTATAAAAAAATCATGTTCGTTCACAGTTAAGTAGTCTTTTCCATTTGCGTTGTCTGTTTAACCTATCTTTTGGTCCACAAAGTTCCTAAGCTAAGTACGTTAATCTCAAAATACTCGTAATTCTTTTCACATCCCTTGAAGTAATGCTAGTCCATGTTTCACATCCATTATAATATTAACGAGAGGAATAAACATGTTTTATATATATTCAGCTTAACTTTTTTGAGAGAGAGTTTGGTAGGAGAAGGTGTCCCTGTAATACTTTAATAGCACACATTTCCAGAAATGAGGCCAATATTTTAATGTTTTCTTGTTTCTGCATATCATACCTGTGTGGTATTATTGCTTCTAGATAGTGGAAATTAAGCCAGTTTCTTCAAAATTTCCATCCATGTAGTCATTAACTGTCCGTTTCCATTATATAGGGCTATGTATTTCTATATCTTGTTATATAATTTTTTCTGTACGGGTATGTCAACTGAACTTCTTAAATGAATTGTACCGATTTTTGATGAAATGTTTGTGTGTGTCTTTGAGTGGGTCTCGGAGGTTTAGATTCACAGTTGGACCCAGTAAACCATAGGCGTGATAAAAATTTCTCCGGCAGTCGCAATTTGCAATTTCGATGTTTAACAACGAAAACTCAGTGTATTGATATTAACTAAACCGAGGTGGTAGGTATTCGACCAAAAATCATCGAAAATTCGTTCCTTTGCGAAGTGTGGGTTTAACCCTAAATTTGAATTAAATTTGACTCGGAAACCGCCATGTTTGGTTTGTCATACTATGCTACCATATAGGCATTATGATTAAAATCCCTATCGGGCCGCGGCGGTGGACTAGTGGTTATTGCTATCCTTCCCTATGATCCCAGGGTCGCGGGTTCAATCAAACCCGGCCGGGCTCGATGGATTTTTAGGATGGAAAACATCCAAGCGCGCAAATCCTCGGGGAAGGACTTTAAGCCGTGGATTCCGAGTCTGAAGATTTTTCAGGCTCGTAAAAGCTCCTTAAGCTTGAATAAAAAGGGCTCTAATGCAAAATTTACCGAATTTTCCCATCCTAGTACTACATTGGTTTTCTAGATGTCAGATGCGGGCGGAACGCTTGACACGGACACAATCAAATGACATCGGTACGAAAACACGTGTGGTAACTAAATTAGTATGGTTCAAATTCTTACCTGTATGGAGGATGAGCGCCTAACTCTCTGTTTAAGGGAAAACATTTGGTTTACAAGAAGATAATTAATCCTTAATATTCAACTGATATGAGGCACAGCACAGGAGCAAACACACACGGGTTTTTTGTAGCTAGTATGAACATGTATTGTCGTTTCAGACCGGGAAGGGTAAACTAGTGCTATTTTAACATGGAACTATTCATATTGTTAAAATAGTAGACAGAAGTTTGCTTAACTTGGCAATATAATGAAAGTTGAGTGAGTATTCACAGGAGCTCCCTGTTACTTTGCTTAGAGAGTCCGAGGAGGAAACATTGTATTGGTAAGAGAGAGAGCTTTGATCATGTATCTTGTGATCTGCCGCTAGGGTTCATATCTCACAGACATTTCGAGTGTATCTTCGGAGTATCGATATTCACTTCAAGCTAAAAAAAAAATCTTCAACTGAAACTTACTAGGGGAAGTTCGGAGTTTCTTGGTTTGAATATCAGTTAGAAATTTATATTAATGTCTGTAAATACAATAGGGAGATAATCAACGAGTATTGCCTCGTACTACTTACTTTACTGGCACTATCGAACCCGTTAGGTTGCATGGCCCCACGGACGTAAGCCCTCCATACATCCCTATCCTGAGCTAATGCTTTCCAATTCATTCCTGGATAATCTACTATTCCCTCAAAGCATAGTTAATGTTGTTCTCCCTTACCTCATTTCTTTGGTATACCAACTGGGCGTTTTCCCTCTGGCTTTCCTACAAGAACCTTCCATGCATTCTTTCAATCCCCATAGTGCAAAATGTCCCGCCCATCGCAGTTCTACGAGACTTTAACTGTTGTTATTATATCTGGCTTCCTATAAAGACCTTGTAGTTCATTGTTATGTAGTCTTCTCCATTCACCCGTTTGTTCATCTCTCTTTGGTCCAAAAATTTTTCCTAAGTACTTTATTCTCAAATACTTGTAATCTCCTTTCCCTCTCTTAAAGTACGAGCTCATGTTTCGCACCCATATAATATAACTAGTAGAATAAATCGTTTTATATATTTTTCAGTTTATACATTTTTTTTAAAGGAGTTGGGACATCAAGATGTCTCTGCAATGCATAATAGCACGCATTTCCAGAATTGAGCCTGTGTTTAATTTCTTTGTGCTTCTCATTCCTATTTGTTATTATTGTTCCTAGGTATTTGAATTCAGCCACTTCTTCAAATTTTCCCTATTTGTCCATTAGCTGTCCTTTTCCTTATATAATGTATTTCTATATATGTGACCATATATTTAGTTTTTTATTTGATATTATAAAACTATTTAAACCATAGTTGTAGTTTTCGAGGGTATGAGCCAGTAAGAGTAAAAATCCAGTTACAAAATAAAATAATAGAACAGGTGGAGTAATTTTAATTACCCCTTGGGATGTGGCAGTGTGTCATATAGGAAAAGGTGAAGGACATTGTAACAAAATAAATGTAATTATATGTGTGGCACCATAGAACGAAGTCTCAAAGGAACTAGAAAAGCGACACTTTTAAAATGTTATAAATTAATGGCGGTTCAAACTCTGTTATATGGATCGGAACACTGGGTCTTAACTAGAATCCAGAAATGAAGAATAGAAACGTCAGAAATGAGGTTTCTGAGGAGTTTGGCTGTACATAACAGATCGAAAATGAAATGAAAAATATTCGAAGTGAACTAAATTATATTTTAACTATTAGATTAAAATGACACAAAGACGAGAGATGGGACCACATCAGTAGAATGAATAACAATAGAATTCCTGAAACAGAGTCTTCATTACAAACCACTAGGACGAAGAAATGTAGGAAGACACAATAAAAGATGGACCGACCGATTCTAGCATGAGATCGGAACAGACCTTAAAGGACTATAATCCTTGCTTGCTGCTGATGATGATGACAATAATTATTAATCGGGGAGGGACTTCAAGCTGCAGGTCCTGAATCTGTAGATGTTGAGACTCGTAAAAGATCCTTAAGTTTAATAAAGGAAGCATCTAAGCGAAATTTACCGATCTCCTTTGTCCAATAATACCTTAGTTGTCTCTCTAGATGTCTCATTGGGTGGGTGTGTGTGGGACCGCATAAACAATATAGACAAAATAAGTTTAATATTTGAAGAGAAAAATTTACGCTCAGACTGCGGTTTGAAATGCTAAAGTTTTGTAAGGTAAGTGGCAGTTACCATTGTGAACAAATGGATCAGAGAATTGGTGTCTAGTGAATAGAACCGACAGAAGGGGGGCACGCCGTCAGAGTAGTGGTTTAAGGCACTGAACTACAAGGCCGGAGGGTCGAGGGTTCAAGTCCCGTTGGGGTTCAGGGATTTTAAACTGACCCAAACCCTCTGGCGGCACATGGCCCTGGGGTCGACTCAGCCTCTAACGGAACTGAGTACCTAGGACGCTTGTTCTGTGGGTAAGGCGGCCGTCACGCAGGGCTGACATAAAGTGCCGATTGTCTAGAAACAGTGGGAGCCTTAATCTGCTACTACCCCAAGGGCCTCCGGGCCTGTTATGGGATCACTTAATAGAAACCGACAGAAGTTTACTAGAAACATCAGAGATGAAGTTCCTCAGATACGTTGCAGGATATACTGTAAGAGACCAAATTCCTAGTGCAACAATTAGACAAGAACTCAAAATGGTTAATCTAAATGAAAAAATACAAAACTATAAACAAAAATGGGCATATGAACATATTTTAAGAATGGACTCTTCTAGGCTTAACAAAACAAGTACTGTTGTACCAAACTCAAGGCTATAGAGATGTGGGACGTCCTAGAAGGACGATGGGAAGATGAATTCTGAGAGTGGAACAGGTCGGCGGCCTATCATGAAGATGATGATGATGACTGCGGTTTGAACCCAGGACCTTTGGCTTTCTATGGGATCAGATGTCCTGGGTTCAAACCCCACTCTGAACGTATATATTTTCTCTTCAAATATAATTTGTGCTTCAGTGAGGAAGTATTTAAAGTTATAATAATAAAAACATTCATTATGTTGACCGCTTACCATTCATGACATCTTTGGGAAATAAACATAACTAAATTAACTTGGTGTAGTAACTCCTAACAAAGGATAGGCTATGGCTCAACATTGGGCTGTTACGTCATTGTAGTAATGTAGCAGATGATTATAACAAACTGACAGCTGTGTTCATGGTATAACGTCATTGCCTCGTACGCTGCGAATACGGGTTCGATCCCTGAATATTTTTTCGGGTTTTTTCATCACATGTAAGATAGATATCAGGAAAATTTCACAACCAAATTGTCCTCGAACATCATCTGACATAATTAATATCTTATTCTCCTTAAGTATGAATGAGTGAGTGAAAGTGTCTTGTCTTAAATGTTCGTATTGTCTCGGAGGTGGCCCTGGCATTGGGCTGACTCATCTTGGGACAACGTCCTTGTAGTGAGTTTACAGGCAAGATGTTCGTTGGTGCAGAGATAGGATACTTACTCTGGTTCGGAACTCCATGGGGGGGGAAGAAATAGAAATTTCTCTTGAATTTCGGGTCACTTATGGGATTGGTCCCATTCCGCATCGTGAGGAATTTGCGTAGCTACAATAAGTAGCTCTTCCAGGTTAATAAAAACTGTGATAAAACAGCTGGGGAACCCCACATGATGTAAAACCACATGTCCCACTCCTTAAAGTGGATATGAGGCCAGCAGCCCGGCGGTTAGACCCAGGGTTCTTCTAGGCCCTTCGCGGCGTGGAGTTTTAGTTTATAGTTATTTTTATTATTGTTATTATTAGGGACCTATTATGATATATTATTATTTATTATTATTATTATTATTATTCTCGGGCGCGGTTTGTGGACTAGTGGTTATGCTTCTTGCCTCTGGTACCGAGGGTCGCGGTTTCAAACCCGGCCGGGTTCGATGTATTTTTTAGGATGGAAAAATCCAAGGAGCAAGTCCTCCGGAGGGACTTTAAGCCGTGGGTCCCGAGTCTGATGATTTTCGGGCCTCGTAAAGATCCTTAAGAATGAATAAAATGTCTTCTAAGCAAAATTTACCGGAATTTACCCGTCCTAGTACTTACCTTGGTTTCCTAGCTGGCAGTATGAGGCGGAACGCTGACCACGGGGCCACTCCAAATGACATCTATACGAAAAACAAGTGTAACTAAATTAGTATGGTTCAAATTTCTTCCCGTGCAGGGGGAGAGCGCCTAAATCTCGTTGATGGAAACAAGGGCTAATACAAGATATTATTATATTATTATTATTATTATTATTATTATTATTATATTATCACCATCAAGGATTAGACCTTAAGATCTGTTCCGATCTCATGCTAAAATTGGTCTATCTATCTTTTACTGGGTCTTCCTACATTTCTTCGTGCTAATGGTTTGTAATGAAGATTCTGTTTCGGGAAATATTGTTATTCCATTCTATTGATGTGGTCCAGCCATTCATCTCTGTATGTGTGCAATATTCTCTCTAACAGTTTGAATATATTTAGTTCACTTCGTATATTTTCATTTCGTTTTCGATCTGTTATTGTTATAGCCAGCCACACTCCTCAGAAACCGCATTTCTGACTTCTATTCTTCGTTCATGGTTTTTGGTTAAGACCCAGTGTTCCGATCCATACAGAAGTGTTGGAAATGCCATTGTTTTATACAATTTTAAAAGTGTCTCCTTTCTAGTTCCTTTGATACATCGTTTTATGGTGCCACACATATGATTACATTTATTTATTTTGTTTTCAATTTCTTCACTTTTTCTATATGACACATTGTATCCAGGTAATTAAAATTGCTCACCTATGTTATTACTATATAATAATAATAATAATAATAATAATAATAATAATAATAATAATAATAATAATAATAATAATCAATAATAATAATAATAATAACTAATGTTTTCTTATTATTTCGGCTTTTACAATGAATATACATTTTTCCGGTACGCATTGTTCCCACAGTTAACTACACCATTTGTTTTCAACACATTTTTCCATTCTTGTCTGTTCATCCATATATCTTCTTCTATTTCCCCTTCCCTCTTAGTTTCATTGATTCCCTGAGTCCATGTAATATTTGGTCTACCGTCTTTTTTCCTTCCAGTGGTTCCCAATCCATGATATCTTAGGTGTCTTCTTCTTTCCAATCCTTCTAATGTGTCCGTACAAATAATTGTTTCTTCTTTATAAATCTAATATTGAATATTTACCTGCTTTTTTTCTTTTAAATATGATTTCTGATTGTTATCCTTCCTGGATATTCTTGCAGCACGTCTCCATTAGTCCATTTCAGTGGCGAGTAATTTTTTTTTCATTTGTGCATTTAAAGCCCACACATCAGCCACCATAGGTAATAATGCTTCTGATTCTGTATTTAAAAATAGTTTTTTTTTTGTTCTGTTGAAGATATGTTTGCCCATACTATTCCATTTAGGGCCGATATAGCATACTTTCCTATAATAATCCTGTTTCTTATCTCTGTTGCTTGTGTAATTTTAATAATAATAAATAAGAAAATAATAATAGTAATAATAGTAATAATAGTAATACTAGTAATAATAGTAATAATAATAATAATACTTATTATTGTTATATTATTATTATTATTATTATTATTATTATTATTTATTATTATTATTATTATTGTTGTAAAGTGCTGTGTTAAGGGAATTCGAGTTCCATTCAATTTTTTGTGTGTTGGGGTATGTTAAGCAAGAAATTATGATGTATGTTTTTATTTGGGGGCGGTGCATCTTGGTTTGGCGGTGGTCCACGAGAATATAGCAAAGCCTCCTGCACGACGCAATCAATACGAAAAGGGGCGGCAGGTCATAGCAGGTCACGGGCGGGAGATGGCATTACTCTCTGTCTTGATGTCTGGGTCACAAAATTTCCTCCCATTCGATTGTTCTAGAACTGCAATCCAGGGGTCCATGAACCTCCCCTTAATGTCTTGTACACATCACAACTCTTGTCTGCAAGTCCTTCTGGACCAGTGCTTAGCATGCATCTGATTCCAAGGTTCGCGGGTTCAAATCCGAAGTGAGTCAATGGAGTTTTAAAATATATAAAAGTCCTCAAAATAATAATGTATCGGTAGTGTTTTGCCCGATGGCAGGTCTTTCACTGCAATCATAGCATTTTCATGCTATGCTTTGCAGCTTTACTAGGGAATTATAGATGTGGTAGCTTCCTGTTACTTTCCACACCGGTGAATGATGATAATGATAAGGATGATGATGGATATGGTCGGATGATATTCGGGGATCGTTGGGCCCTAAGCTTCCTGACATTTGTCTTACAGGTGTGGAAAAAACTTCACTCAGGAGTCTGTCCCGACCGGGTATCGAACCCGGACCCGCTACGTGATATGGCAGCACGGTACAGCGGTGGATTGTATAATAATAATATATATTTTTTTAAATAAGGTTTCTCTACAATACTGTAGTTTTCCTACAGACATATTGTAAATATTACACCTATGTACATCCCTATTCTCTGCATCATTCTCTGTTAATCCTCTCGATACCTCTGCGAAGCCACTGTTCTTTTGGTCTCCCCTCTCGTCTGTTGCCCCGCTTCAAAATTTTATATCATCTTGGGTATCCTGTCCACCTGACATACTCTTTATGTGACCAAGTCATTTCAGTCTTCTTTATTCTATAACTTCTAGAACATCTTTTTGAACATCCATTATTTCTCTGATCAAAGTATTCCGAATTTCCAAAAGTATGAAAATAATAATAATAATAATAATAATAATAATAATAATAATAATAAATACTCAGGAAACATCAAATACTTTCCTTTTAATTTTTATTTTTATTTATTCATTCATTATTATTTTGCTTTTACTTAATACTTAATACAGGCTTTCGACTTTACAGTAAAAAAAGTAAAGTGATCCCACAACAGACCCGGAGGCCCTTGGGGTAGTAGGAGGTTAAGGCTCCAACTTTTTCTAGACAATCGTCACTTTATGTCAGCCGGGTTGTCAGCCCTGCGTGACGGCCGCCTTTACCCCCAGAACAAGCGTCTGGTACTCATTTCCGTTAGAGGCTGAGTCGACCCCAGGGCCATAGTGCCGCCAGAGGGTTTGGGTCAGTTTAAAAATCCTGACCCCAACGGGACTTGAACCCTCGACCCTCCGGCTTGTAGCTCAGTGCCTTAACAACTACGCTACGGCGTGCCCCCGACTTTACAGTAGTTGGCCTTAATTCCTATTTTCAACAGATTCCTATCTTCTTTGTTCTTCTTCCATATCCCTCTTCATCATGGCATCATATATTACCTCATACCATGTTCTTTTCCTTCCCCCCCCCTCTTCCTTCTGCCTGGTACCATCCAATCTATACCCAAGCCGCTGGATCTCCGGCTCTGAAGTTTAGGTTATACGAGGGATAAAGGGAGAACTTGCCCTCTACTGCCAATAAGAAAATGGTTGAGTGGGTGTGAACGTCTGCCACCACCAATCACTACTCTTGACACAGCTATAGCGCGCTAGTAAGGTTTGAAATTGCTGAGATGTTGTCAGCTGTATGTCTGCTAATCGCGTACACAAAGCTGCCCCTCCCACTGAATATCCATATGCTATCGGTAACAGTGTCTTGTGCATCCATTTCTTGTCTAATATTTTTCATTTAATTATATTCAATTCTAAGATTTTTTGGGTTAGTAGATTTTCAGTTTTTCTTCTCTTCTTCTTCTTCTTTGCTTTCCCCCACTTATAGGTTTGCCGTCTTCACTTTCCGTTTATCTCTATCATTCCAATCTTCCTCTTCCAAATTTCTATCATCCATTATAGTTCTGACATAGGTTTTCCATTTCCATCTTGATCTGCCACGTTTATTTCTTCCAGGGAGTGACCACTGGTATGTATCTTTTGGCCATGTTTCATTTTCCATTCTTTGTACATGGCCATATAATTTAAGCGTTTGATTTTCAATCCTCTTAACAACATAAGTGGTGACATTCATTTCTCTCCAAAGGAATTAATTCCTTATTTTATCCTGTCTTGTTTTTTGGAGGCTTCTAAAATAATCAAATTCAACTGTTGTAATTTTATTCTTTTGTAATTCCGTCAAAGACCAAGTTTCACTACCATATGACAAAATATTCTGTATTATGCTCTTATAAATTTTCATTTCAGTTTCCTTTGTAATATTTTTGTTTCAAATTATTCCATGTAATGTCTTAGTTGCATTTTTTGCCATTGCAACTTTAGTCTGTACATCTCTCTCACAGGTACCTGAACTTGTAATTATTGACGCAAGATATTTTAAAAATTCACATTTTTTTATTTTCCCTGTTTCGAGTGTGAGGTCATCCACATCCTTTCCCAAACACAGTTTTTCAAACGCTTTTATTCTTCACTCTGTATATAGTATTCTTTCTACAATAAATCTAATGCATTATTGGAAGGTGATGGATCGTAGATAAATTTTGATTGGGTGACGTTATGAAGTGTGAGATAGACAGCTTGTCAGCATGCAAATGACATTAATCTACGTCGTGGCTGTTGTTTTGTCACAGAGATGAACCTGCTTTTCAAACATGACATCAGAACACCTGTCTCCAGACATTCTCAGCTTTCATTAGTTCCTAGTCGCCATATCGTCTTATGAAAGAAACTAAAAAAAAAAACAGTGAACTTATGATTTTTAGGGGAAATAAATGTAATAAAAACAGTTAAATCTTATACGGGGTGAATCATTTTTTTGTAATTCCTTTCTTTGTCGGTTTCTTTTGTTTACACTCTTTTTCCTTTTTGTTTAACTTTGTTAACCTTTTTATCTCATTCACACATACAAGACCCAAGGTGGAGATTTAAAATCCCCTACCCCGCCGGGTATCGAACCCGGGTTGCCATGCCATGGAAACGGAAAGTATGCAGAAAATCAAACCACCTGGAAGGCCTCGCATTAGCACGGATGCAGAAACAACGAAGAGAATTGTGGAGGCGTTCGACCCTCGCCCACAAAAATCAACCCGCCAAGCTGCACGTGAGCTTCATATTTGTTTTCTTCTATTGTTGTAATTTGAAGAATTCCCTTTCCAATGACTATTTAACTCATGCCCCAAATGGGAGTCAATTACCAATCACGTTACAATGATTTATTATTTACAACCAATCACAGTCGTGTTTCGCCTCGAATTTACCAACTAAAGTTTATCATAATAAAGAAAGCACCTCCTTTTTAACATTCTGAATAGGTCATAGCTTTATTTTGCAGTAACTGACTCACCAAGAAATACGGCTACCAGATTGTATATATAGTGCATGAATGTCAACACATACCGCATGCGGGAGTTTAATATAAAAACATTTGAAGCAATTGACTATACCACCAAAAAAGAAACCACTGTTTGCACTTTATTAAATGTATTTTTTCCCAGAAAAATATAATTGTCATATTTACATCATAGGACATCAAAAATGAATTAATATACAGTTTGATGTGTTTCGTTTTTTCTCCACTAGAGTGCATTCTTGCAATATTGCGATCCTTTGGCAATAAATAATATGATCTGGTTGCAGTGATGAACAAAAGAAGCAAATGAAGCGTACCAATCGTTTCTCATTTGTTTTCAAACATCGCCGCTTACATTAAATATATAAATATTTTAAAATAACTATAGTTATTAGTCATTCAAAATATCTCAGCAGGCGGAAGAATTACGAAGCTCTGTTTGTTGCTACACGTGACGTCATATAAGGCAGTGTGCACTGTCAGCGTCTCACGTCCCATTCCCCTCTGCTCTCGTACATAGCAGTGTCACGTGTTCTATTCCTGCATAAACGCGACTGCAGTGCCCTCCGTCAACAACTGCGCTTACTCCTTAAACGGGTAATAAATAATGATTTGTGAGTAAACAGCTTAATTTTATTCGTTAAATAGTCGTAACAAATGCCACTCTTGATTTCCAAATTCTCTAAATAAATTCACTCCTAACTTCGTGAGTCGTGAATTTGTCGATAATTTGGAAATCACTCGTGGCATTACTTATTACAACATCATATTTCCTTTAATAATATTATATTCGTCACAAAATGCGATCAAACGTATAGCCATATTTCTGAATTACACTGTAATATACCACGGTAGGTAGACTTGTGGAACGAATGGTGAATAAAGGAGAGGCATGAAAACAGAACAAGAGCATACTATAACAGATCCCGAGTGTAAATGTAAGCAAGGTGAATATGCGATAAGTCATGTATTATTTGACTGTAAACAAAAAAAAAAAAAAACACACCATTGAGAAGGAAAATAATAGCAACAGGAGAAAACTGGCCACAAAAAAAAATAATGAAAACTTATGTGAACAATTTTGTCATATTTGTAAACAGCTTAGATTTTAATATCTTCATATATTATAAAGGTAGATCAACAAACAGGTGATTGGAGAAGACTTCATAACAATGAACTACATGGTCTTTATAGGAAGCCAGATATAATAAGAACAGTTAAGTCTCGTAGACTGCGACGGGCAGGACATGTTGGGGGATGAAAGACTTGCATGGAAGCTTCTTGTAGGAAAGTCAGAGGGAAAACGCCCAGTTGGTAGACCAAGAATGAGGTGGGAGAATAACATTAACTATGATTTGAGGGAAGTAGATTATACAGGGAATGATTGGAAAGCATTAGCTCAGGATAGGGATGTATGGAGAGCTTATGTCCGCGCGGCCATGAACCTAAGGGTTCGATAGTACCAGTGTATAAGTAAGTAAGTATATTATGTATAAGATATATATATATATATATATATATAATATATTAATTGGTGTTTCCCGTATAATGTATCATATTTATATATTATTATTATTATTATTATTATTATTATTATTATTATTATTATTATTATTATTATTATCGTATCATTATTGTTATTATCCTATAAAATGTTGTTTGTACATGACATTTACATTGCTACATTTAATGTATCTTTAACTGTTTATAATTAGTATAGTGTATTATCTATATTTGTCGAATATTTATTTGTATTTGTGCTGGTTGAGTGGAAGAGAGGGCATTATGGCCTTAACTCTGCCAGAATAAATAAAGTATTATTATTATTATTATTATTATTATTATTATTATTATTATTATTATTATTTTATTCTGTACGTGTGTTTGTCAATCTACTCTTACTAAACGACTGGACTGATTTTAATTTTTTTTTTTGTGTGTTTGAGTGGGTACTTTGCATGGTTTAGATTCAACAATTGGACCCTCTAGTACCATTAGGTGTAGGAGTTCACCTGAAGTGAAAATTTAAAAATCGCTCTTCCGGTCACATTTTTCTACGCTTTCAATGAAACTTAGTTGCAGAAAAAGCTCCTTCTTCGCGGGGGGAGGGGGATATGTTCAGTAAATCTGCCGCGAATTTTATAAAACAGGAACCGTTATGCTTATTAAAAGTTGTAAAATTCTCCAAACATATATAAGCCCTACTTCTCAAGGGAGACGGCCGACGTTGACCGTGGCAGTGGACATTCTACCTGGCGCGGATTTTTGGGGAAACGTTGAAACGAGAAGGAATGATAGATTCACTTGTAACTCATTGTCTGAAGAAGGTACAAGTAGTACCGAAAAACAGCTGTTACTAATCTATATTTTAATAAATATGAAAATCACATTAAAACTCAACGTTTTATTTAGATTAATAAAATAGTTGTATAGATTTTGGATATGAGGGGGAACATATAATGTTAATGTTTATATTACTGTATCGAATGAGTAGTAGTGGTCTTGCACGCTAGTACGGAAACAATAGCAAAGTCTACGGTTCGAGTCCTTATTCAGACAGTATAAAATTTTTCTTTTCCACAATGTTCATTCTATAATATTACGGTTCAGATTGACCGAAATCATTTGGTTGAGACGTTGAAAACAATTAACGAGGCAGGAAGGTTGCGCTGCTTGCAATGAAAGATTGTTTCATCTATATGATGATGATGAAACAGTTAAGTTTCGTAGACTGCGAGGGGGCAGGACATGTGGCACGAATGGGAAATGAAAGACGTGCATGGAATCTTCTTGTAGGGAAACCAGACGGAAAACGCACAGATGGTAGACCAGGATGAGGTGGGAGGAGGGGGAGAATAATCTTAACGATGATTTGAGGGAAGTAGATTATACAAGTGCTGATTGGAGAACCATTGGCTCAGGATATGGATATATGGAGAGCTTACATCCACGCGGCAATGAACCTACGGGTTCGATAGTGATTAATGAGTTGAGTTGAATAGAAGGATGAATGGACTAACCGCCGTGATTTCCCATCGTTAAATGGAAAAAACAAGCTATCGCAGACTCCAAAACCGTCATAATGTTGAGGTTTTTAGCGCATACATGCAACTCTTAAAAGCTAACAATAGTACACATTGTCATGCGTTTTAATCACAATAAATGTGACTCGTCACAATTTACCATTGTGTGGCTTAACTGCATATTGGTATTCGATTCATCAATATTCGACCTGTAATAATGTTATTAAATTATTCCCAAGGAATGAGGGCATTGACGTTGCACTCATAAAAACTTTTTTTGGAGATTCTATGTCACCAACATAAATTCAAATAAAAACACGAAAAAAAAAAATTATTTGCATTCACGTAATCTCAGTGGAATAATGGAAGTCCCTACCGCTGACCAATCAGAAGACAGATATAACGTATAGTCAACTAGACCATCAAACAGCAATCTCATTGGAGCAATGGAAGTCCCTAACGCTGACCAATCAGAAGGCAGATACAAGTTACGTACACATCGCGGTGAACGTATAAATAGGATAGACAACGGACAGAATTTCCAGTCTCAAGACAACCCTTGAGGATGCCAGACGCAGTCTCTGAAGAAACGTCGGGGAACTACAAGCCTCACGACCACGGCCTACAGCGCGAAAATCCTCTTCAAGATCATCATAACACATTTATTGTTAAAGCATGTTAATTAATTATCATAAGTAATGCCACGAGTGATTTCCAATTTATCTAAGGGATTTGGAAACCAAAAGTACAATATGTTATGACTATTTAACGAATAAATAAGCTGTTTACTCAAAAAACACTATTTCAATATAGTTACTGGTATTTTAAAATATTTATATATGTAATGTAAACGGCGATGTTTGAAAGCAAATCAGAAATGCGTGGTTATGTTTATTCACTGCAACTTGATCATATTATTTATAGCCAAGTAGGATCGCAATCAGCGATAACCCAGTAAACTCGCAATATTGTAAGAATGCACTTTAGTGGAGAAAAAATGAAACACATCAAACTGTATGTTATCTTCTTGTATCTTGTAAGCCCATATTTTCCTTAACAGTGATTTAGGCGCTCCCCCCCCTGCAGGGAAGAATTTGAACCATACTAATTTAGTTACACTTGTTTTCGTATAGATGTCATTTGAGTGGTCCGTAGTCAGCGTTCCGCCTCATGCTGACATCTAGGAAACCAATGTAGTACTAGAACGGGAAAATTCGGTAAATTTTGCTTAGAGGCCTTTTCATTCAGGCTTAAGGATCTTTTACGAGCCTGAAAATCTTTAGACTCGGGACCCACGGCTCAAAGTCCCTCCCGGAGGACTTGCTCCTTGGATTTTTCCATCCTTAAAAAAATCCATCGACCCCGGCCAGGTTTGAACCCGAGACCTTCGCGACCAGAGTCAAGGAGCATAACGACTAGTCCACAATCGTCATTAATTAATTTTTTAGGAAAAGCTCAGTAAAATCATTATTTACAAACACAATTATCAAATGTTTGGGGCACGCCGTAGCGTAGTGGTTAAGGCACTGAGCTACAAGCCGGAGGGTCGAGGGTTCAAGTCCCGTTGGGGTCAGGATTTTTAAACTGATCCAAACCCTCTGGCGGCACTATGGCCCTGGGGTCGACTCAGCCTCTAACGGAAATGAGTACCAGACGCCTGTGCTGGGGGTAAAGGCGGCCGTCACGCAGGGCTGACATAAAGTGCCGATTGTCTAGAAAAAGTGGGATCCTTAACCTCCTACTACCCCAAGGGCCTCCGGGCCTGTTGTGGGATCACTTACTTTACTTTACTTTATTACTATTATCAAATGTGTGGTTGGAAGCAGTCTTCATTTTTTGCTATATTCAGTGTAGGCTATTTGTTGGATTCAGTCACTGCAAAATAATGCTCTCACCTTTTCAAAATATTAAAAAGGAGGAACTTTTTTTTAATTTGGCAAAAACAGAATTCGATAAATAGCAAGGTGAAACACGACTGTCATTGGCTGTAAAACAAAATTCATTGAGACGTGATTGGTCATTGCCTCTCATTTAGGGCATGAGTTAAATAGCCTGAGAGAAGTATATTTAATGTCGCACTTTGCGTAAAGCTTGGTTTCTGAATACCGGCCTAAGACGCCGCTCCAATCACCGAAAACTGAAAACAGTTCTCTGCCAATAATGTCTTCGCATTATAATTGACGATAAAAAGACCTTTCCATATCAACTCCACATGGTTATAATTATCTTAACAGCGTTGCAACTATTGTCTTTTGTAGTATTATTATAATATAGTATGTTAGTGCCAGTGAATAAAACGTGACAACGCCGCTTGATATGCTAAATACTTATCCGTGCAAAATAGACCTACCTAACTACAAAGCAATGCGCCTGTAAACTAAAATACTGAGTTTTCTATAATAGTACCGTTGATGGGAGACGTGAAAGTAAGGTAGAGAGAGACAGACAGATATATATATATATATATATATATATATAGAGAGAGAGAGAGAGAGAGAGAGAGAGATACCGGGCTTCCAATATAAACCCGGACCGGCCTCACGGGGTTTCACCCGTCAGGCAGCGCTCTCTCCTCGTCCTCATTTCACTCTGCCAGCCGCTCGTCCTTGAACTAGTCAGTTTACTATCGTTCGACAAGATGAGACGTCAGCTGACATTAGAGCAGCGCATTTATGTGTGTAAATGTTATTATAAATACGAATCAGCTCGTCGCGTTCGCAAGGAATTTATTCGGAACTTCCCTGGACAATTACCTTCTTCCAGATCGACAATCCACGATCTTGTGACTAAATTTGAGACCACTGGTTCAGTACAAAATAAGAAACACACGCGAAGGCGTACGGTTCTCACCGAAGAAAAATTAGACGAAATAGGCGAAAAATTGGAACGTTCACCACAAAAATCATTACCGAAATTAGCACAACAAGTTGGGATTTCAGTATCTTCTGCACATACAGCAACAAAATTGTTAAAACTCAAACCTTACAAGTGTACACGTGTTCATTGTCTAAACCAAGGTGATCCCATAGCACGTGTGCGGGAGGACAACATTTCCAGCATTTTCTATAAGGTAAGAAACAGTTCAAGGACGGGTGGCAGGCAGGGTGAATTGCGGGAGGAAGAGACAGCACTGCGTGCCGGGTGAAACTCCGTGAGGCCGGTCCAGTTTTATATTGGAAGCACGTTATATATATATATATATATATATATATATATATATAGAGAGAGAGAGAGAGAGAGAGAGAGAGAGGAGAGAGAGAGAGAGAGAGAGAGAGAGAAGAGATAGATAGAGATATGGAGAGATAGATATATGTAGATATATATAGAGGGATATATATTTTACCTTTATCAATTTTTAGCAAGGAAAAAAAATAGTATAAATCCCGGACACACCCTCTAGATTGTATTTTTGCAGTTTTTGAAATTTCGAAAATTTTGATATATATATATATATACCCCCCTCTCTCTATATATCTATCTCTCTCTATATAGATATCTCCCTATCTCTCTCTCTCTCTCTCTCTCTCTCTCTCTCTCTCTCTATATATATATATATATATATATATAATAGAGAGAGAGATAGATAGAGAATTATTATATTACTACGACACAGGAATCACGTTTTTAGTTGTCTTCTGTCAGGTGGAGAGGCCTAAGAGATGTGTATGTTAACTATTTGTCTACAAGGACCTACAAAATTTAACATAATGTGTTTTGTAGGTAAAAGTAGGGGAATTGACCGCAGTCTTCACGCTTGATGTGGCTTCACGGTTCATTTAGTAAACAGGCCACATTTTTGTTTTATGATTTCACTCCACTTCTCGGAGGTGTCGACTTTATTCCCGGAAATTATGTCCTCACTTGTTATGCAGTTCCCGCGCGGCCTCGGAGCTCCAGTTCCGATTTATTGTATCTCCCGTTTTCCCTCATCAAGTATCCTTCACGTGTTCTCTTCATTCTAATTAAGAAGGCAACTACGGCTATTTAATCTTCTTCTGGCCATTAAGGATTATAAGAACTATACCAATAACAGCACACTAAGGGAAATTACGCAAGTTGAAAAAAAAAATAGGAAAAATAGAAGAAAAACGTATAAGGAAATTAGAAACATAACGGAAGCAGAAGAAAGCATAATTGAAAGAATTGTAGAGAAGGAATTAAAGTGGTTAGGACATATTTTAACCCGTCAGAACACGCGCATAATTTTGCACCGTTACCACACGCGCTGGGTATTTTTTACCCGAAACTTTATTAAGTGATATTAACAGCAAAATGTAATTTTTAGAATATTCTATAATTATATCTTTATTTTGACCATCTATCCTTCATTTGACCATATCTAAATTATTTATTGTTTAATTTAACAATACATAAAATAAGATCTAAGTATGTACTACATTTTCTTCACAAAAATACTGTAGTATAATGTATTAGTTCAGTGCCAACAAAAATGTTGAAAAAGTCATATATATTTAGCAGCCACTCACACACTATGTTCACTTCCTGAATCGGGATTTGCCCCCCCCCCAAATTAACAATGCACATGAGCATTAACTATGCAATAATGTTCTTCAGAAAAATACTACTGCAATATTATGTTTCTTGTTCAGTGCTAACATTAATTAGAAATAAATAATGGTTATGCATTTGGGAGCCAGTCACTCAAACACTATTGTCACTTCCAGCATCAGAATTGGCACACCCCTCGCAGAAAGGCACAGAATGTTCTTTACAGATTATCTTGGTACAGCTGTGGCATGAAGTAGTTGTTTTTTAACGATCTCTTTCTTCTTCGGACATACTTCACATCGAACTGAAAACATCTTCATACGTTTCTGTGTTGATTGGGTTTGTTCCTCCACACCAGCCAATCTTCGAATAGTGGATCTATTTTCTCCTAGAAGTTCCATCTTTACCTTTGTAACTAAGAAACTGAGACAGTGGAGCATCATCCTCATAGTCTTCATCACTCATAGTTGCTTCCTGTTCTGTATCAGAATTATGTTCACTTTCGGAGAGATGATCGGCTTCATCTCCTGATTCATGTTCAATAACATCTTCATCTTCATTTAGCCAGTTTTACTATTTGTCCACTTTGCCTGTATTGTAAGTCCATTTTGTAATGGAAAATAGAAATGGTGCACAAATAAAATGATTCACTATTTATGTTACTTATTCACACGCGCTGGGTAATTCTTACCCAATCTTGATATATGCATGCATAAACCCCTGCAGTCTAACTAAATCTTACGTACAACAATGCAAAAATATCTGAAAGAAAGTACTGAAAACGGCAGATAAATTTAAATTCAAACACAGTGTTGCCAACAAAAAGAATAACGTCTGGGTATTTTTTTACCCTGGCGCGTGTGCTTACGGGTTAAGAATGGAAGATTAACGATGGCCGAAGCAACTATGTGAATGGCATCCGAACAGAAAGAAGAAAAGAGGGAGACCAAAGTTAACATGGAAGGAAAACATGAAGACAGTAATGCTAGCTAGAGGGCTAAGCCAAGATCGTAGTCTTTGGAGGTTTAGCATGGGAAGACGGCAGCAGCTGTAAAAACCCGAAGATAGATAGAATAGATACGTAGAAGAAAAACGTTTGAAATGGTATGGACACCTCATAAGAATGAAAGAAGATGGAATACCAAAGAATATCCTTTATTGAAAAGCTAATGGAAGAAGTGGAAGAGGCAGGCCTAGAGAACGATGGATGGATGGATGGAGTGAAGAGAAGTATGGAAGCTAGAGATTTGAGAGAAGAAGATGCTTTAGACAAGAACTTCTGGCGACAAACAAATCACTTTGAGTTGAAGGAGAAACATTGTACTGTTGAATATTCCTATAATAATAATAATAATAATAATAATAATAATATAATAATAATAATAATATAATAATAATAATATGATGATGATGACGACGACGATGACGATGATGATGATAGTGATCCCACAACAGGCCCGGAGGCCCTTGGGGTAGTAGGAGGTTAAGGCTCCCACTTTTCTAGACAATCGGCACTTTATGTCAGCTGGGTTGTGAGCCCTGCGTGACGTCCGCCTTTACCCCCAGAACAAGCGTCTGGTACTCATTTCAGTTAGAGGCTGAGTCGACCCCATGGCCATAGTGCCGCTAGATGGTTTGGGTCAGTTTAAAAATCCTGACCCCAACGGGACTTGAACCCTCGACCCTCCGGCTTGTAGCTCAGTGCCTTAACCACTAGGCTACGGCGTGGCCCCCAATAATAGTAATAATAATAATAATAATAATAATAATAATAATACATAATGATGATGACGATGGCGACGGCGATGACGATGACGGTGATGATAATGATAATAATAATGATGATGATAACGATGATGATAATAATGATAATATAAATAATGATGATAATATAAATAATAATAATAGTAATAATAATAACCAATTCCGAGCTAAATTCCAGTTTTACTGCAAATGAACTTGCATAAGATATATTTTTTATTCAGTGCCATCATTCAATGTCATTTTCGACATTTCTGGTATTCTCTCCTAGCATTCATGTATTGTAACCAACTTCTGAGGTTGGGACAACTGGAAGGCGGGGTGACCCTGCCCCAATGATATGACAGGAGATAATGATGGTAATTTTGTGCCAGGAGAGGCCTTATTCCTAAACTCATATGTTGCAGTCATCTGTATTTGTAGATGGATATCTTTTGTTCTAAAGGTTGCATGTGGAGTTCCTTTAAAATATCCTCATTCCTCTGATGGTCTAGTATAGTATCAATCTGGTGATATTTTTTTTTAGAAACCAGATTTCACTCCCAAACAGGAAAGTCGGGAGGTCGACAGTTTTATATAACTTGAGTCTTGAATGTTTTAGTACAAGATGTACCAATGCACTACTTATCTGGCTAATAACCCATGAAGAATTTAATTTTACTTTCAAGTCTCAACGAAATATTATTATTATTATTATTATTATTATTATTATTATTATTATTATTATTATTAAAATATTATTAAAACGCCATGTATAATTTTTAATATTGTTGTTACTGTGTAATTACTAGGACTACGATTTTTATGATATAACATATATTTTTTCATAAGAGTGGCATGTTTATATATATATATATATATATATATATATATATATATATGGAATGATAAGAAAAATAAATGCCTGGACGGGATTCGAACCCGGATCTCTGAGTCTGTACCTCAGTGTGATATCCATTACACTACCAAAAAAAAAACTCCTCCTGGCGCGACAGGCCTACAAGGCCCTTAGCCTACCAGCCGGCTGCTGGCCTCACATCCACATGTGTTAATCACAGATGTAGATGATAATCAGCCAGTGTAGGGGTGACATGTGGTCAGCATGTCGAGTCCCCCCAGCCGTTATAGCTGGTTTTCTCAACCTGGAGCCGCTACTTATTGTAGCTACCCAAATGCATCACGATGCTGGGTGGGCACCGGTCCCATACTGGCCGAAATACCATGAGAAAATGTCTTCCCCATGGAGACTCGAACCAGCGCAAGTCCCGTAGCTCTGCGCCAAGGCTTCCTGCCTTAACCACTCGGCTACGGCGCGGGACCATTACACTACCAGGCGAATCCAATTCAAACACTTATTTTTCTTATATATAAAAAAATATTCTCTTTAATTTGCTTACTTGATGTAGTCAGCTGCTAGATGGCGGTGAAGACCGAGTTCTCGCGACATCTAGTAATAATGGAGAGTATAATACATATATGAGAAAAATAAGTGCTTGAATTGGATTCGCCTGGTAGTGTAATGGATATCACACTGAGGTACAGACTCAGAGATCCGGGTTCCAATCCCGTCCAGGCATTTATTTTTCTTATCATTCCATATTAAGCTTGCATTGCTCAATGTTAAACATTTAATTATAATATATATATATATATATATATATATATATATATATATTATAATTAAATTTTTGACATTGAGTAATGCAAGCTTAATATGACATGATAAGAAGAATAAATGCTCGGACGGGACTTGAACCCGGACTTCTGGATTTATATCCCTGTGCACTACCGATACGCCACCGAGCAAGTCTAGTACAAACATTCATTTTTCTATATATATATATATATATATATATATAATGAGAATATATAACATTTTCCAATATGTGTTATTTTAACACAGTTCCAATAATGGATTATATTATAATAATATAATGATATTGTGAAAAGAAAAATTAATGTCTGAACCAGGAATCGAACCGTGGACCTCTAGTTCTCCAGACTAGTGTGCAGAATTGTTAATGGTTGTGTCAGGTCTGGAATGGTGTAAGTGGCCTACACACTAGTCTGGAGAACTAGAGGTCCACGGTTCGATTCCTGGTTCAGACATTAATTTTTCTTTTCACAATATCATTATAATATTATAATGATAATATTTATAAGAAAAATGAATGTTTGTACTAGACTTGCTCGGTAGCGTAATCGGTAGCGCACTGAGATATAAATCCAGAGATCCGGGTTCAAGTCTCGTCCGAGAATTTTTTTTTATCATGTCAATATATATATATATATATATATATATATATATATATATATATAGAGAGAGAGAGAGAGAGAGAGATCCGGGTTCGAATCCCGTGCAGGCATTTATTTTCTTATCATACCATATATATATATATATATATATATATATATATAAAAAAATAAGTGTTTGAATTGGATTCGCCTGGTGGTGTAATGGATAACACGCTGAGATACAGAGTTCCGGGTTCGAATCCCGTCCAGGTATTTATTTTTCTTATCATACCATATATATATATATATATATATATATATATATATATATATAAACTAATTTAATTAAAGTACTATGTTAAGACATATTTATGCATATTTGGCCATTTATATATGAGAAAGCATATTATAGCAATTTATTGGTGATATTCGTCATATTTTCACTATTTTAGGACTTAAAAAAAAACGTTTGTACAATTTGTTTCTTTCGTGTTCGAGTTATTAAATTTCTCAGATTTCTTGTAGAATCTATCTTCCTCTCCTATTTCATTCAAATTCACAGTAATGACTTTGCCTTGCGTATATCATATACCTGAGCATATATTTATGCATTGTCTCGCGACGAGTAGTTAGCTACTGGTAATTTTTATAAAATAAAAAAGCTTGCTACTATAATTTCATACTTTAGCTTGCTTCTCATTTGCATTTTATTCTTAAATTAATATTTAACTGTCTAATCTGATTTACTAATTTTGATTTTACAATTGAAATTATTACATAATTATAATATTATAAGGCCATTTTTTATGTTACAGTGCACATTTTTGCAAATTTAAGTCATAACTGAATTTTTTTACATATTTCGGTGGTTTTTAGGTTATAAAATCCTACCCTTAGTAATTACATGTAAGTTGTGTACAAAGCATTGCTGAAAATAGATGCAATGCAGCTGTGTTTGATTGGAGAATTGCGTTTGGAAATGAGATTGATACGACTGGCAAGTTTATTGTATTATTGTTACAAAACATGCCAATAGCTGAACAAGCAGGCTGCAAACACAAGTACGTGTCAACTCAAATAACGTATTCTAAATCGCTGGCACTATGGAAACTGGAAGTTCATGTCCGAACGGACATAAGTTCTCCATACATTCCTATCCTGTGTTAATGTTTTCATGTATAATTCACTTCCCTCAAATCGTGGTTATTATTATTCTCCCAGCTCATACATGACATATCTTCTGGAAGTTTTCCTTCTGGCTTTCCTACAAAAATAGTCGCATGTCCCTCTTTTACGTACTGGAAGTTTTCCTTCTGGCTTTCCTACTTGAAGAGTCCATGCCTCTTTTTCATATACTGGAAGCTTTCCTTCTGGCTTTTCTACAAGAAGAGTCCATGCCTCTCTTTCACCTACTGGAATCTTTCCTTCTGGCTTTCCTACTTGTAGAGTCCATGCCTCTCTTTCACATACTGGAAGCTTTCCTTCTGGCTTTCCAACTTGAAGAGTCCATGCCTCTCTTTCACATGCTGGAAGCTTTCCTTCTGACTTTCCTACAAAAATAGTCCATGCCTCTCCATCACCTACTAGAAGCTTTCCTTCTGGCTTTCCTACAAGAAGTTTACATGCCTCTCTTTCACATACTGGAAGCTTTCCTTCTGGCTTTCTACAAGAAGAGTCCATGCCTCTCTTTCACATACTGGAAGCTTTCCTTCTGGCTTTCTACAAGAAGAGTCCATGCCTCTCTTTCACCTACTGGAAGCTTTCCTTCTGGCTTTCCTACTTGAAGAGTCCATGCCTCTCTTTCACATTCTGGAAGCTTTCCTTCTGGCTTTTCTACAAGAAGAGTCCATGCCTCTCTTTCACATACTGGAAGCTTTCCTTCTGGCCTTTCTACAAGAAGAGTCCATGCCTCTCTTTCACATACTGGAAGCTTTCCTTCTGGCTTTCCTACTTGAAGAGTCCATGCCTCTCTTTCACATACTGGAAGCTTTCCTTCTGGCTTTTCTACAAGAAGAGTCCATGCCTCTCTTTCACTTACTGGAATATTTCCTTCTGGCATTCCTACTTGAAGAGTCCATGCCTCTCTTTCACATACTGGAAGCTTTCCTTCTGGCTTTCCTACTTGAAGAGTCCATGCCTCTCTTTCACATACTGGAAGCTTTCCTTCTGTCTTTTCTACAAGTAGAGTCCATGCCTCTCTTTCACCTACTGGAAGCTTTCCTTCTGGCTTTCCTACAAGAAGTTTCAATGCTCTCTTTCACCTATTGGTCGCTTTCCTTCTGGCTTTCCTATAAGAGGTTTACATAACCGAATTTCGCCACTTTCCATATTAAGTAATCATAAAAGTTCGAATTGAATAGTTGCCCCGAAAAAATATATAATCAACAAAAATTCGAAAGTTGAGTTTTCAGTGAATTAGTGATCTATCCGGAGAATACCATAGCATAGTGGATGTAAAACTATCCTTACTTTCTTCTAGACCTGTTTTATTAATTTTTGAAAGTTTGCTTTCAAGCGAATCTGTAACAAAATGGCGGAAGCAGTTAGTTATGAGTAGTAGTGTAGAAAAACAATTATTGCATATGTGCAAATTCATCCACCACAGTTCCGTGAATTCTATCAGAATCTTAGAGAGAAATTGAATGAAAATAAGAAAGACACAAAGAATGTAACGAAATAAGACTAAATGGAAAATAAATATTGAATATTGATTCAGTTAGAAATTTTTCTAACAGAATCAGTTTTCAATATATATTTTATATTTCTTATTGTAGCATTTTTAGTTAAATATGGGTTAGATAATTTTTCCACTCTATAAAGATAGATTGCTTATCATAAGTAATGCCACGAGTGATTTCCAATTTATCTAGAGAATTTGGAAATCAAGAGTGACATTTGTTAGGACTATTTAACGAATAAAATTAAGCTGTTTTACTCACAAATCATTATTTAATATAGTTATTTTAAAATATTTATATATTTAATGTAAACGGTGATGTTTGAAAACAAATGAGAAACGATTTGTACGCTTCATTTCCTTCTTTTGTTCGTCCCACTGCAACCAGATCATATTATTTATTGCCAATGGAACGTAATATTGTAAGAATGTACTCTAGTGGAGAACAAATGAAGCACATCAAACTGTATACTAATTCATTTCTGATGTCCTATGATGTAAATATGACAATTATATTTTTCTGGAAAAAAATACATATAAGAAAGTGCAAACAGTGGTTTCTTTTTTTGGTGGTATAATCAATTGCTACAAATGTTTTTATATTAACTCCCGCATGCGGTATGTGTTGACATTCATGCACTATATATACAATCTGGTAGCCGTATTTCTTAAGGAGTCAGTCATTGCAAAATATTGCTATGACCTATTCAGAATGTTAAATAGGAGGTGCTTTCTTTATTATAATAGACGTTAGTTGGTAAATTCTAGGCGAAACACGACTGTGATTGGTTGTAAATCAAAAAATCATTGTAATGTGATTGGTCATTGACTTCCATTTGGGGCATGAGTTAAATAGTCCACTCAATTCTGTATTAAATTGTTACTATTCGGTTAATAGCATGTTATTTTGCATTCAATGTGGCAGTATATGTTTCTAATAGGATGAGAGATAAAAATATATATGAAATAATAAAGGTAATAGCCTCTAAATAAACATTATGCATTTTTACGTTTTCCCTACAATTTGTGGTTTATGGGTTAGATCTCTTTTCGGGGCAGCTGTTCAATTATAGAATTGGCACCTGAGATCTCAGTATTCCATAACTGTATGAAATGCTGTAATTCTTTTGGAGGCCTTTCGGAATCATACGTTCCATCTTTTGCTTATTAAATTGTACTATAGCAAGAATGAGGTGGGAGAGTAACTTTAACCATGATTCGAAGAAAATAGATTATATGGGGGATGATCCGAAAACATTAGTTCAGGATATGGGTATATGGAGATATACGCGTGGACATGAACCTGCGAATTCGATATTGGCGGTGAGTTAGTTAGAGGCGGGAATAGTATCCAAGAGCTGGGATACTAAAGCCTATCCGCTCTTAAAGTGATCCTCATCAAAACAAAACCACGTGACCTGCTCGCTTTTCATTGGTTATGGACACCGACGTACGATGTAAATGCAATAAGTACGCGAAATGTAGTTTCCCTCATTAAACTAAAAATATGTCCTCTGAATATACTCGTTATTCTTCGCGAATGAAAATAATATTAATAAGATAGAAAGTATTCTAAAATATACTTAATTAGTAATTATAAACTTAAAATAGTATATTACTTATGCATGGTGTATTTGAGTCGTGTTTTAGTCGCTTCTGATGCAACAAAATGGCTGAAGATATCAAGTCTTCTGTTGCTTTGACGCCATCTAAATATTTAAAACACAAATCTGGCAAAAAAAAGAAAAGAAAGAAAGACAGCTATTTTAAATGTATGATGAAAGTTAAAAATGAAATTGTACCTATTGGTAGGTGCCGTCGTCCTCAACTTTGTTAATATATTGTATATAAAAACAGTTAATTTTATATACAATATATTAACAAAGTTGAGGACGACGGCACCTACCAACAAGAACAATTTCATTTTTAACTTTCATCATATGACTTCATCTCAACGGAATTTGATATGAATTTTACTAGTATTGATATTTTAAATGTATTTCACAAGTTCAGTGAAAAATATCACCATCTATCTTGTATCTACCCCATTCAATAATCAGGTGTCTTGTGTACATCAGACGTGCTCCCTTGTCAATGTGACAGTAATTGGCGGAAGGATACAATTCGCTTTTGTTTATGTTAGGATCACTCTAAGAGCGATAAGATAAGCCAAACGTGCTCCGTTTCACAACTGATTTAGTCAAATGTAGCACAAGTTGCACTGAAGTGTAGAGAGTTTGTATTTACTTCATCTTGAAGTTGCCTGCGTAAAATAAACAGACTTGAAACCACGGCCTTCTGCAGTAGGAACTAACTTAAACGTCTGACGCCTCGGGTCTATATATTCTGCACATTTATGGTAAACAGTTCAGTTTATCCTGCTTTCATCTTCGTGAATCTTTACAGCTGAAACCAGTGGCTTTTGATGGCTTCAGGATGTTATTTGCTCAGCCCCTTAAAAACACATTTGTGCAATGAATATATTTATTTAATTTAATGAAAATATTATTAATCCATCCATAGTAATTCTGCCAGAAGGCAGGTCCTTCACTGCAATCATACCATTTTCATGCTATGCTTTGCAGCTTTACTAGCGAATTATAGGTGTGGTATCTTCCCGTTGCTTTCCACACCGGTGAAGGATGATGATGATGATGATGATGATGATGATAATGACAATGACAAGGGTGATGATGGCCATATGATTTCGGGGACCGTTTGGGCCTTAAAGTTTTCCTGACATTTGTCCTACAGGTGAGGAAAAAAACCCGATAAAACCTCACCCAGAAAACTGCCCCGACCGGGGATCGAACCCGGGCCGTGACAAGGCAGCACGCTACCTCGAGACCACAGCGGTTGACCAATATTATGAAATTCTGAAGGTATGAGCTAATGAGGTTGTAACGAAAATATATTTTAATTTTTTTATCGATCTTTAGCGATCCTATCTTGTAGCCAGCGGAAAGACTATGACCAAAATTTTTAGGGCCTATATGCTAACGCTCTAGGGATTCGGGCAATTTTTTTTTTATCGAAACCAAACCTGGCATGTAGCAATTATTTAAAAAACAGTAAGGTCGAGCTTTTTAACCAGGAAAATCGGACCAATAAGAAGATTGACCTGAAACGAAAATTTAAATACCATTCTTGCAGTCACAATTTTCAAATTTTTCGCAACTAATCTCAGTTATAACCACTGTGGTCTCGAGGTAACGTGCTGCCTTGTCAAGCAGCGGGCCCGGGCTCGATTCTTGCTCGGGACAAGCTACCTGGGCGAGGTTTTTTTCCGTTTTTCCTCACCTTTAAGATAAATGACAGGAAGCTTTTAGGCCCAAAAGGTCCCCGGACATCATCTGGCCACCATCATCACCCTTCACAGGTGTGCAAAGCAACGGGAAGCTACCATACCTATAATTCGCTAATAAAGCTGCAAAGCATAGCATGAAAATGGTATGATTGCAGTGAGGGACCTACCCTAGGACAGTACACTATAAAAAGAATCTTAGTATTTGCTGTTAATATTAAATGAAGAAGGTGCTCAAAGAGTCAGCAAAATCCATTAAGGTGCCAAAACGTTTTTCTTTATTTCTCAGCTACGAAGAAAAATTAAATTGGAAGAAACTATGTTAATGTGTTCAAGAAGGTGCTCAAAGAGTCAGCAAAATCCATTAAGGTGCCAAAACGTTTTTCTTTATTTCTCAGCTACGAAGAAAAATTAAATTGGAAGAAACTATGTTAATGTGTTCAAGAAAGGTGAAAAAATAAGCCCTGAACTCTTATAAAGTCACAAGTGAACAGAAAACATAGGCACCTTTACCAGAAATGCTATAATTATTCTTAATTACCAAAGCAAAAAAATTGGTCTTTCACGAATATATAATATAAGCTTCTTTAAGAATATATGTTGAAGTAAGGAAAAAATCGCTTCACAATTTCTTGCCAAAAAATTAAGAAGTGCAATTTTTCGCCATTATTTTACTAAGCCCGTAATCGACTTTTTGTGGGCTTGAACTATAGCCTTTTTTGACGCCTAACTATCATGAAAATTTTGTACAAAAATATCTACAACTCTCTGCACAATTCGATAAACGTTAAAAAAAATTCTCGGTAATATGTCATCTGTGTGGTCAATAATAGTACGACAACAAATGTCCAAACTGCTTTTTTGTTCTTGAAGGAATTATCTACAACCCCCTAACTATCTAAAAAGGCGCAGACTATTGTTGAGCCATAGCGTCTTATTTATAAGGAGTACTAGACCAAGTTATTTCTTAGTTACCTTATTTGCTCATGGATGTCATGGATGGCATGCGGTCTACACACCGACACATTGAGACATCTCTTCTTCTTCTTCGGCTTTCCCCCACTTATAGGTTTGCCGTCTTCAGTTTCCATTTATCTCTATCATTCCAATCTCCCTCTTCCAAATTTCTATCATCCATTATAGTTCTGACATAGGTTTTCCATTTACATCTTGGTCTGCCACGTTTATTTCTTCCAGAAGGTGACCATTGGTATATATTTTTTGGCCATTTTTCATTTTCCATTCTTTGTACATGGCCATACCATATAAGCGTTTGATTTTCAATCTTCTTAACAACAGATGTGGTGACATTCATTTCTCTCCAAACGAAATAATTTCTTATTTAATGCTGTCTTTTTTCTGGAGGCTTCTTCTAAAATAATCAAATTCAAGTGTTCTATTCTTTTGTAATTCCGCCAAAGACCAAGTTTCACTTCCATATGACAAAATATTCTGTATCATGCTCTTATAAATTTTCATTTTAGTTTCCTTTGTAATATTTTTATTCCAAATTATTCCATGTAATGTCTTAGTTGCATTTTTTGCCATAGCAATTTTAGTCTGTACATCTCTCTCACAGTTACCTAAACTTGTAATTCCAATGAGACATCTAACAGGCAAATAAAGTATTACTAGGACGTTGATGTAGATACATTTTGCTTAGAGGCCTCTTTATTCAGGCTTAAGATTCTTTTACGAGCCTGAAAAACTTCAGACTCGGGACCACCTAATGAAAATCACGTAACGTATTTATCTATTTATAATGGCGCAGCCCATTGTTCAGCCATAGCCTCTCATTTGTTAGGAGTCACTAGACCTGTGCGCAATTAATTTTTAGTTACCTTATTTGCTCATAGATGGATGACATGCGGTGAACACACCGACCTAATGAGACATCTAACAGGTAACTAAGGTATTACTAGGAAGTTGAGGTCGGTAAATTTTGCTTAGAGGACTTTTTATTCAGGCTTAAGGAACTTTTACGAGCCTAAAATCTTGAGACTCGGGGCACACGGCTTAAAGCCTCTCTCGGAGGACTAGCTCCTTGGACTTTTCCATCCTAAGAAAATCTATCGACTCCGGCCGGGTTTGAACCCGCGATCCTCGGGACTAGAGGCAAGGAAGATAACCACAAGCCTTGCCGCTACTTCATTTTCAACGAAATTAATATTTTATATTAAGAGATTGAAAAACGAACCTGTAGAAATTATTTAAATTTGTATCAAATCGGCCGCGGTGGACTAGTGGTTATGCTCCTTACCTCTGGTCCCGAGGGTCGCGGGTTCAGACCCTGCCGGGGTCGATGGACTTTTTTAGGATGGAAAAATCCAAGGAGCAAGTCCTCCGGGAGGAACTTTAAGCCGTGGGTCCCGAGTCTGAAGATTTTTAGGCTCCTTAAGCCTGAATGAAAATACCTCTAAGCAAAATTTACCGAATTTTCCCGTCCTAGTACTACCTTGGTTACCTAGATGTCAGTATGAGTCGGAACGCTGACCACGGACCAATCAAATGACATCTATACGAAAACAAGTGTAACTAAATTAGTATGATTCAAATTCTTCCCTGTAGGAGGAGAGCGCCTAAATCTCTGTTAAGGGAAACATGGGCTTACAAGATACAAGAAGATCAAATTACACAATCGATGTGTATTACGTAATAGATTGATCGGCACTGGGATTTGAACCCAAGACACTTGGAATTCATGTCGGAAAGGCCAGTATAATGCCAACTTGCTGGGTAGCCTAAATTGAAAGTTTGATGCGTGTTGTTACTGCCCTAGAACATTTTATAATTTCTGTCTTCTTTTGTTACAGGTAAGATTTGGAGAAATTTTCCTGCACTGTCATTGACGTAAGTTGAGATTTCTTAAACATTCAAAACTTTCAACCTGATTTAATTTAATTGTAACTTCGAAATAAAAAATGTCACTGCTATAAGGTAAAATATTCTCATTAAGATGCTTTCTTTTTATATAAGCTGGTAGTGCGGACGCTTCCCGCTTTTATCATGGTGTGAGAATTATATATATATATATATATATATATATATATATATATATATAAGGAAGGAAAATTATTTTTTTGCGATGGGATGCCTGGATAGCGTGGTCGGTAACGGACCCGGGCTCAGACATTTTTTTCATGACACACACACACACACACACAAACACAATACACTTCTTCTTCTTCTTCCTTCCAAGTATTAGGCCAAGGCCTGTTACGATCCTATAGAAAATTTTCCCTCCAGCGTTTCATAGGACGGCCCAGTGATCTTCGTCCTCTTGGTATATAATTATAAACAGCTTTGGGGATCCGATTTGAGCTCATTCTTTCAAGATGGTGTTTCCAATTTAGTTGGTACTGTTTAATATATTCCAAAACTGGCGTAGTCTTCAATTCTTTTAAGATATCGGTGTTCATTTTCCGGTCCCATCTGGATACACAATACGCAAAACACAACACCACACACAACACACACAAAACACACAACACAAACACACACAAACAAGCACAAAACACAATACAGAAAACGCAACACACAATACACAAAACACAATACACAAACCACAATACACAAAACACAACACACACAAGACACAAAACACACAACACAACACACACAACAACACACAAAACACAAAACACACAACACACACAAAGCACACACTCACACACACACGCATATATATATATATATATATATTAACGCTATAGTGGTCGCAAATTTTTACTTTTTCTGAATAAAATTTGGCGTAAAGAAGTAATAAAAAACATTTTAGGTCCGGACTACATCTTGGCGAGGAATTCGCTTAGTTGTTGCCGTTTTTGCGTGACGGACTTTTCAATTTGATTTGAACATCTTCAGAATTTCTATATCCTAAATTATATATCAGATCTACATCTATCTACAATGGTATAACAACCCAACGTTGAGCCTTAACCTCTCATTTGTTAGGAGTTACTAGACCAAGTTAATTTAGTTACACTTATTTGCTTAAAGATGTCATGAATAGTATGCGGTCAACATACAGACGCAAATGAGGCATCTATCAGGCAATTGAGATATCACTAGGATGACGAGGTCGGTAAATTTTTGCTAAGAGGCCTTTTTTATCCAGGCTTAAGGATCTTTTACGAGCCTGAAAATCTTCAGACTCGGTACCCACGGATTAAAGTTCCTCCCGGAAGACTTGCTCCTTGGAATTTTTTCCATCCTAAAAATCCACCGATCCCGGCCGGCTTTGAACCCTCGACTCTTGGGACAAGAGATAGGGCCTACGGGACATAACCACTAGTCCACTACGGACGACAATATCTCATATATTTAAATTAATATTTTGCGCGGTAGTCCGTTTTGTCGTACTTACAGCAATGACGACCATGATTGAAAGTTCAACTTCCTACATTTCGGGGTTGCCAACCTAAATAACTATATTCTAATAAAATAACTATACTGTAATATTACAAGCACGCGTGTGGGACGTAAAACCACTGCTCTCTATGTATACTACCTACAATGTATATACAAAAAATATCCAAAAGGTAATGTTAATATACACCATACGAAACAAACCACTGCAATTTAAACGAACTGAACCTTATTTGGAACAATATAAAACAATAAATACGTACTTGCCGCCATTTTATTTCTAAATGGTCTCACGGCCTCCTGTTGTTTCAACTAATAAACGTTGCCCATACTGTTAACGTTAGTCAATTTTGTATAATGAACGCAAATATTTACATCAAATATGTTATTTATTATTATTATTTATTATTTTGAAAGCACCATCGCGCAAAAAATAATGTACAACGCACGTTTGTGAAGTGTTTTACAGAATCTCGGAAATTAAAATCTTCGTATTTTCCTCAATTCTGTAAAAACCACTTCCCAACTTCGCATCGTAAATATACTATATTTGTTCAATGACTTTTTTCAATTTATTTATCAATGTGCATTGCAGAAACATCGAAATCTCAGTTTCACAGAAAAGTGACACATTCGAATTAGGTATTTGAATAATGAGTGAGTGATGAATGTGGATTAAAATTTGTTGAATGCGAGATCACTTTGTGAATTGGAAGCGAACTGTAAACCACTGCAGAGTAAAACATTTGCACACTAGGGTTGGGGCGGTAACAACATAGGAATCCGTTTCAAACAGTGCATTTATCCCCAACCCATCAAACTATATAGCTACACCACTAACCACACCCACAAGATGTATAAACATCACATTCCTGTACAGCAAACCAAAAGTTTCGAATAGTTATTTGGATCCAGGTTGATACCACTGAGTAAAAATTATTTTTTTTTCACAATAATAAAAATAATAAATTCTAGAAGAATTTTTCATGCTGAAATCAAATATCATTTCAGTTTTTCCCCGTTAGGCAGGAGTTTTATTTGATATTCTTTGATTTTTTTAAAATACTACTCATTCTGACTTACTTAAAAAGTGGCATTGTTGGTGTCAGGTTTTAACGACCTCATTTCCTGGAACTGACAAAAAAATCTTTGGTTACAACCACCCTCCCGAGTGTCACTTAACAAAAGCCGACCGCCTTTTAACCCTCATTAGAGAGAAAGAGACGGAGATATTCCGAAGTTGTCAAATCAACTAATCCATATTTTTATAGGTATAACATAGCAAAGAATGGTTTAATTTTAAAATCAGTAATGTGGACGTGGCAACATTGGAAAGTGGAACCATTGGTGCGTGGTAGTTGTATTAGCCTAGGTTTTTGAGGGGATGAGAGAAGGCCGTTAAAGCAGGCCTTACACGATATATAGTGATTTTCGGGCATAATTTGCATCTGGCACATCTCTCTTCTTGGTCCAACCATAGTCAGCCAGCATATTACAACCTCAAATGCCTTGGTACCTGTTTCCCATTGTAGAAATTGCTGATGAAAACCTCACTATGCTCATCGCTGACAGCCGCAAGATTTCTGGGAAGAAGTTTAAGTGTGAGTCAGAGACGTGAATTTTTAAAGACATGTTGCATCCATACCTTTATTAATTTGAAGAGAAAAATATATGCCTAATCGGGATTTGATCCCAATATCTCAGGTTCTGTACACCAGTGTTTTAACGATTTAGACTATTAGGCATCTCGATTTAAACATAGTCGATTTTTCTCTTATACTAATACGATTCCCGCGCGCCAGGTCGCAGTGAACTTTGTTTTACTAACGCCATCTAGCGGCCTGTTAAACAAGACTTAAAATAGAAATCAACACATTGCATTTATAGCAAGTAAAGCTAATATTCGATGTTTAATACTAAATTTATTACTTCTCATTGAATGACAAATTAAATTTGAAGAAAACAATATATGCCTATATGCGTTAAGGCGCTGGTGTACAGAACTGAGATATTGGCTTCAAATCCCGATTTAGGCATGTATTTTTCTAATCAATTGAGTTGATGTTTACTTGATGAAAATCCATATCTATTAATTAAATAACAATAAAACTTACAGTTTTATTTGATTTTCATATTTATTAAGATATAATTCAGTTACAGCTGTTTCGGTACACTGTACCTTCTTCAGACACGTTAACAAATTATGAATTGTGTTATTATAGTACATATCAACTGATCTATGCAACAATACAACAATAATTTATTTATTTTTTTTAATTTGACAAAGGCGATTCATTCAAATCAAATTGAGAATTTAACAATTTATTACTACTTTTCAATTTATTTATTTCTACAGCCTCAAAAAGGTCCAACTTCTTACCCTTATCACAAACATGTAAAATTTCAAAATTTGGACCGAAACAATGATTAAATTGGAATAGGTGGTTAGCATATTTTGAATATTCTATCTAAATGTCTGTTATATGTTCTCATGTGCTCCGAAATTTAGAATATTCAAAATATGCTATTCCAATTTAATCATTGTTTCGACCCAAATTTTGAAATTTTACTTTTTTTTGTGATAAGGGTAAGAAGTTGGACCTTTTGGAGGCTGTAGTTTAGAAATAAAAAATTGAAAAGTGGTAATAAAATGTTAAATTCTCAACTTGATTTGAATGAATCGCCTTTGTTAAATGAAAAAAATTAAGTAAATGATTGTTGTGTTGTCACTTAGATCAATTGATATGTACTATAATAATAAAATTCATAATTTGTTAATATGTCTGAAGAAGGTACAGTGTACCGAAACAGCTGTCACTGAATTATATCTTAATAAATATGAAAATCAAATAAAACTGTAAGTTTCATTTTTATTTATTTAATAGATATTTTTCGCTTCAAATTTAATTTGCCATTCAATGAGAAATAGTAAATTTGTATTAAACATCCTATAGCGTTGTAAGAATGCAGAAGATGAGCCACTAGGCCACAATAGTTTTCTGCTTTATAGTTTCCAAGAAAACTGCAACATACATTTTTGAAGGACTTCTCGATGTTGTACTACAAGTGTGGTTCCACGTAGCGGTTCTGTTGTTCATTACACAAAGTGTACCAGCGACGCATGTTTTCATACACACGCCCCACAAGACCTGGTGTGTGCTCAATAATTTCTGCCGCCTCCAGAATTCGGTGCAACAAGATCTTCCTCTGACTCGACAGATGTAGTACAACCACTAGAAGCCTGTAATGCTTATTCTGAAACACAAGACACAGGATATCAGCCCATTGTGTTTCGATCTTCAAACTTATTTTACATCGAAATGGTACGTCTCCGGACATGGGTTCCTTTCTTTGCACCATTTCTCGATAATCAAATCTCCCTTTTTGTTTCATTTCATTCATCTGCTCCTGTGATGATGTGTCAGGCGTGGTCGGCCGACCCTTGTCATTTACAGACCTCTATATGAGGTGCTTCATCTCATCTCATTCCTCGACGCGACCTTGAGTTGGACACGAGTTGAGGATATTATTTAATCAAAAATGTTACTTTTGCACAAAAAAGTAAAAAAAACAATCACGGAATTAGGCAACTTTAGCCTATATGGTTAAATAGACCGCGAAATATACATTTCCGTTGTGATACAAATGTCTTTTCTGGTAACCATATATTTCTATGTCCCGCGCCGTAGCCGAGTGGTTAAGGCAAAAAGCCTTGGCGCAGTGCTACGGGACATGCGCTAGTTCGGGTCTCCATGGGGGAAGACATTTTCTCATGGAATTTCGGCCAGTATGGGACCGGTGCCCACCCAGCAGAGTGAGGCATTCGGATAGCTACAATAAGTAGCGACTCCAAGTTGACAAAACCAGCTATAACGGCTGGGGGACCCACATACTGGCCACATGTCACTCCTACACTGGCTAGATGATCGTCTACCTCTGTGATTAACACTTGTGGATGTGAGGCCAGCAGTCGGATGGTAGGTCAATGGCCTTCTACGCCTGTCACGCTTGGAGTTTTTATATGTTTGTGTGTGGTTTTATGGACATTTGACGTCCATAAAAACCAGTTGAATTGGACGAGAGGAGATTTTAAAACGAGTTCCTCGGTTGTACTGTTCCAAAATGCGCTCAACAGTTGGTATGACTGTGCAGGGTTAATCCGCAGGCAATTTAGTGATTTTATCCGAGTAACTAGTTAGGTTGTTTCCGTGTTACTTTGTAATGCAGTGTTATCATGTGAGTTATGGCTTTTCCCTCCCATTATCAGCTTCCGCTACACCCTCACACATCTACTGTGCATTTCTGTTACCAACTTACTGTCTTCTCCTCCAGTGCAATTATGATAAAAATTTATATTTTTGTGATTAATGGATTTTAGGAAAAATCTTCTTCTTATTCTTCCTTCTAAGTATTAGGCCAAGGCCTGTTACGATCCTATAGAAAATTTTCCCTCCAGCGTTTCATAGGACGCCCCAGAGATCTTCGTCCTCTTGGCATATAATTATAAACAACTTTGGGGATCCAATTTGAACTCATTCTTTCAAGATGGTGTTTTAGGAAAAAATAAATTAATAATAAAAGCAATAGTTGTTCTCGGATATTATGTGGGTCCTTGTGTTTATCATAAGTATGCCACGAGTGATTTCCAAATTATCGATAAATTCACGACTCACGAAGTGAGGAGTGAATTTATCTAGAGAATTTGGAAATCAAGAGTGGCATTTGTTACGACTAATTAACGAATAAAATTAAGCTGTTTACTCACAAATCATTATTTAACTATAGTTATTTTAAAATATTTATATATTTAATGTAAACGGCGATGTTTGAAAACAAATGAGAAACGATAGGTACGCTTCAACTGCTTATTTTATCACTGCACCCAGATCATACTATTCATTGTCAAAGGAATGCAATATTGTAAGAATGCTCTCTAGTGGAGAAAAAATGAAACACATCAAACTGTATATTAATTCATTTCTGATGTCGTATGATTTAAATATGACAATTATATTTTTCTGGATTGTTATCTGGGAAAAAATGCATTTAAGAAAGTGCAAACAGTGGTTTGTTTTTTTATGTGTTGACATTCATGCACTATATATACAATCTGGTAGCCGTATTTCTCACAGGCTCAGTCACTGCAAAATAATGGACAGACCTGTTCAGAATATTAAAAAGGAGGAGCTTTCTTTAATATGGTAATTATAACACTGATAAATATTTTGTGAAACACGACTCTGATTGGTAGTAAAACAGAAATCATTGAAACGTGATTGGTCATTGACTCCCATTTGGGGCATGAGTTAAATAGTCTATATTATTGGAAAATTCCGAAGGAATAAAGTTATCTAGTTTGTTACGATGAAAAGATAAAACAGTTATTCGTCACAGATACTTAGAAACATTTATGGTCCAAATAAAAGACCAGGGCAAACTTGGAAAATCAAATCAAATAGTGAATTAAATAATATAATTAAAAATCAAAATATAGTAAATAATGCCAGATCTCTTGGATTGGATAGTTTGGTCATCTCTTAAGAATTAATCAACGGAGATTAGTATAAAAAACTATATAAATGGAAGTCTACAGAACTAGAGTTGTTGGTAGACTTAAGATCAGATGACAGGACGATGTTTGGGAGGATTTGCAGAAGATGTGGGTGACAGACCTGAAATTGGCAGAAGATAGAAGAGTCTGGAGGAAGATTGTTGAGAAGGCCAAAACATTCAATTTTGAAGTTGTAGTGCCTTAAGATGATCATCATGACAGGACATGTGGAACGAATGGGGATTGAAAGAGGAGTATAGAAACTCAGTGTAGGAAAACCCTTAAGCGCCCTTTAGGCAGGCCAAGAATTCGGCGAGGGAATTATATTAACCATAATTTAAGGGAAATAGATAACCATTCTTGTAACATTTGATTATTATATATTTACTACTTTAAGCAACTAAATTGGTATGGGCGTGCAACGACGATAAGAACAGTTAAGTCTCGTAGACTGCGATGGGCAGGACATGTTGCGCGTATGGGGAATGAAAGACGTGCATGGAAACTTCTTGTAGGAAAGCCAGAAGGAAAACGCCCAGTTGGTAGACAAAGAATGAGGTGGGAGAACAACATTAACTATGTATTCACGTAGACTTTCACGGCCGGAGTGCTATGATGATCTTGAAGAAGATTTTCGGGCTGTAGGCCGTGGTCGTGAGGCTTGTAGTTCCCCGACATTTCGCCAGAGACTGCGTCTGGCATCCTCAAGGTTGGTTGTCTCAAGACAACCCTTGAGGATGCCAGACGCAGTCTCTGGCGAAACGTCGGGGAACTACAAGCCTCACGACCACGGCCTACAGCCCGAAAATCTTCTTCAAGATCATCATAACATTAACTATGATTTGAGGGAAGTAGATTATACAGGGAATGATTGGAAAGCATTGGCTCAGGATAGGGATGTATGGAGAGCTTATGTCCGCGCGGGCCATGAACATACGGGTTCGATAGTGCCAGTGAGTAAGTAAGTAAGTGCAACGACGAATGCAAGAAGGAAGGTTCGCCCCCCCCCAAATGGTGTGCATTTGAAAGAAGAAAGAAAGGAAGACCTCGAAACTCATGTATGCAAGGAAGAAGAACTGGAATGAAGTC
>JASPKZ010005475.1:0-50506 GCA_030220185.1 Diploptera punctata
ATCTGAATAATATTATGTCATTATTTATGATTTTTTTGTTTTTTGTGTACTTCTTATATTGGATTATAATAGTTATTTTCTATTACAACTATACTCAATTTATTTTGACTGACTATTTAACAGTGGCCAAAATGGGACTTAATGAACCAATCACGTTTCGATGATTTTTGTTTTTACATACAGTCCAATCACATTCGTGTTTCAACAGCCATGATAATAATCGAATTTTTGATTACCAAAATAAGAAAGCGCCTCTTCCTTTTTAATATTCTGAATAGTCGAAGCATTAATTTGGAGTGACTGACCTCCCTCTAACAATATTTTGAATATAGTCAATAATAACAGATTCCTTCGACCCTACACATTTGATATTGTGTTTCAATACCTGTGTTTTTTAATTCGATTTTACTGAGTTGTTTCGCGACAAAAAATTTTTAACTAACTATAATGTTGGTTTGTAGTATGCATTTGAGATGTTTCATTCTTTCCCACTAGGTGCATGCTTAACAGTTGCGGATCCCTTTGACAATAACTAGTATGATCAGTTTGCAGTGGATGAACAAATAAAAACATAGACAAACATTCTGATTTGTTTTCAAAATCCGCCGTTTCCATTAAGAATATATACATATTTTTTAAAATAATCATATTTAAATAATGGTTGTGAGTCAACAGGCTTAATTTTATTCGTTATTAGTCCTAACAAATGAACAAATGCTACCTCTTTTTCCACACCCTCTAGATATGGAAATCAACTTCGTGCAATTACTTATGACTATTTACTCATGGCCCAAATGGGAAGTCCAATTGACCAATCACGTTTCAATGTTTCTGTTTTACAACCAATTCAGAGTCTGTTTCACACCAAATTTATCAGTGTGATAATTACCATATTTAAAGAAGCTCCTCACAATATATTGCTTTCTGTGGCAATAAATATATGATCTGGTTGCAGTATAAACAAAATAAAACATAGAAGCGTACCTAGCGTTTTCTCATTTGTTTTCAACTCGCACGTTTACATTAGATAATATAGTGTTTAAAACAACTAAGTTAATAATGATTTGTGAGGTAACAGCTTTACTTTTATTCGTTAAATAGTCCTAACAATGTCACGCTTCATTTTCCAAATTCTCTAGATAAATTTACTCCTCACTTCGTGAGTCTGAATTATCGATAATTTGGAAATCACATCGTGGCATTACTTATGAAAAATGTTTTCTAGTTGATTTCGTATATTCATCACATATTAAAACTTAAATTAATAACTTGCATTATTCCTCTACAAAAAAAATAAATATAGAAGACAAATTGGCCGAAACAATAATTTCTCGGTCAGTAATTTAAATGTTTCGGACCTGAGTGACAACAAAACATAGAAACTGTAAGGTTATTATTGTACATTATTGCGTATTTGACACAAATTTTAAGCAATTTAAGACGCATTTGTTTTTTTCCTTGTTTATGAACAATATTGTCCTCCGCTGTGGTCCGAGGTAGCTGCCTTCCTTGTCACCAGTCGGGCCCGGGTTCGATCCCCGATCGGGGCAGTTTTTCTTCTGGTGATGTTTTTATCGGGGTTTTTCCTCACTGTAAGACAAATGTAGGACACTTTAAGGCCCAAACGGTTCCCCGAATCATAAATGGCCATCATCCTTATCATTATCCATCCTTACCATTACCATGAGCATCAGCATCCTTTACCGTGTGGAAGCCAACTGTAAGCTACCACACCTACACCATTCCCTAGTAAAGCTGCACAGCATAGCATGAAAATGCTATGATTGCATGAAGGACCTGCCTTCGGGCAAGAATACTATGGATGGTGGATGAACAATATTAAAAATCAATTATAAATTAATGACTTCTGGATTAGTATTTCTCTTGAGGGCCGGAAAAAGGTAACCAAATGGCCTTAAATCCTGATGACTAGATGATGATGATGATGATGATTAATGTTTCTATAGGATACATCCAATTTAAGGGTTAACTGAGGTTTTTCCTAAACAATTAAAACCGTCTTCATGCATATATTAGGCATGCCACTGTTTATGAACCCTCCACAGATATCAATAGGAAGTATAAAACGTTTTAGCGTAAAACCAACTTAAATAATATCCGCCCTTAAAGTGATCCTCGTCAAAACAAAACCAGGTGACCTGCTCGCTTTACATTGATTATTGACACCGACGCGACGTACGATATAGAAGCATAAGTACGCGAAAAGTAGTTCCCTTCTTTAAATTAAATTACGACCTCGGAATATACTTGTTACTCTTCTTGAATAAATTGATGATGATGATAATATAATAATAATAATAATAAAATAATAATAATAATAATAATAATCAAAAAACATAGAATATTCTAAAATATATCTAATCAATAAGTACAGCTTTAAAAAGTTTTAATAATGTGGATGATACAGTTGGTCATGTTTCAGTCGAGCAATATGACTGAAAGTGTCGAGTCTTCTGTTGCCCTGTCGCCATCCCTAAATTTGTAAACACAAGTCTGGCAAAACCTTTGACTAGTGGTCAAAACAAACAGCTACAGTATTTAAATGTATTTCACAAGTTTAGTGAAAGTATCCAGAACTTCCAGTAAAATATATAGTGAATTTAACATCTGAGTTTACCGGCGTGTCGTGTACAAGAATTAGAGTGCTCGGAGAAAAAAAAAAAAAAAAAAAACAAAAAACACGTGGTAAAAGTTGTATAACTGCGCAAAGAAAGGAAATGTGCAATATGCTTTTGATAAGTGTGATGAATTTGTGTCAAACACCATTCGGAGTAATAGTGCATAATTTCTTTTTCAAAAATGAATTAATATATCACATTAGTACTTCACACGTGCCCTCTCAATATTGTGGTGCGAATGGCGGACGGAAAGATACAAATGGCGTTTGTTTACGTTAAGATCACTCTAAGAGTGGATAAGGTATATATCGACGAGCTCTCCTTCAAGTCTGCTAAACGATGCTTAGCCATTTTAGTTCTCGAATTTTCTAATAAGGTATATGGAAAACTACCACATCTCTACAAACTCTTCAACAAATATAAAGTAGTAGATGCTGTTTATTATTGCTTCATGTGAGCCTCGATCTACATGCAACTTACATCACACTACAAATCAACTTTCTACAAAAGCTTTAGGTCAATAAGATACACACCCAAACTCATCTCATCAGGGTAGAATGTTCATTAATTACACTACACTAGAACAGATTGCGTAGTGGATATCTCATCGCCACTTGAACCGAAGTCTACGGGTCTAAACTAGACTGGGATCGTTATATTTTCCAGATAGTAAAAATTCAGAACATACCTTCGTTCCGAAGGAAAATAAAACCACTGGTCTCGTACCTTAGAAACAAAAGAAACCTTGAGGATCGGCTCCATGGAGCCCTCCAAACGGTTCAGAGTTCACGTATCAGAACTCAAAAGTGAGGTTCGTGGTGGCAAATCTAATTTACGAATTCTATATCAAAGCCATGGATTCATTATACATTTTGTAAAATAGTGTGCTATGTCAAGGAAATGTATGCAGCATGAAATGTAATATCATCTATTGGTTCATAATCTATTTTTTGCCGATAGTGCGTTTCGTCGTACTACCAGCAATGGCGACCATCATTGAAAGTTCAACTTCCTACAGCCAAAAGGTAGTGTCAATATACATTATATCAAACAAATCACTGCATTTTAAATGAACTGAACTTTATTTGAAACAATATAGAAAAATAAAATACGCACTTGCGGCCATGTTATCAATTATTGTTCTCAAGGCCTCCTGTTGTTTCAACTAATAAACATTGCCCACACTGTTAGCGTAGTCAGTTGTTTAAATGCACGCAAATATTTCCAACAAAGATGCTATATTTTACTATTATTTATTATTTGGAAAAAACACCATCGCGCAAAAAAATGATGTGCAACACACGTTTGTGAAGTGTTTTAAAGAATCTCGGAAATTAAAAACCGAGCGATAGCGAGGTTTTTAAACTTTTTCCTCGATTCTGTAAAAACCACTTCCCAACCTCGCATCATAATATACTATTATTGGACTAGTGATATTTATTTTCATTATATGAGAAAGTTTAATTACCAATCGGCAGCCTTTATTTCCTACCTCAAACTAGAAATTCGATTGAATGGTTCCAACATGAGCTAGGAAGGTTTTTTCACGGTCTTCTCACGGGTTTCCCCTGAAATAAACTCTATCCACTTCCGGTACTTTTCCATACTCTTGTTATATATTCGCTTCATTTCATCTGCCCCTGTGATGGCACCACAGACTGATCGGCCGATATCCTTTATGTAACAATACTTAAATCTCTTAAACTCGATCTCGCATTATGTCGAGCACGAGTAGAAAGTTTCTTTAGCTTTAGAGTCCTCTGTGCATGTTTTGCCGCCATTCAAACCGGGCATTGAAATAATATTGATGTGAGTTGTGTCCACCGCTGTGGTCTCAAGGTAGCGTGCTGCCTTGTCACGCAGAGGCCCGGGTTCGATCCCCGGTCGGGACAGTTTTTCTGGGTGAGGTTTTTAGCGGGGCTTTTCCTCACTGTAAGACAAATGTCAGGAAAACTTTAAGGCCCAAACGGTCCCCCGAAACCATATATGGCCATCGCAATCATCATCATTCATATTCATCTTAGATTAAGTTTAGGATTAAGGGCTCTCCTGGCGCCACCAGTATCCTTATTATCCATCTAATCATTAGGGCAACATAACCCCGCCTTCCAGGCGCCCCAAACTCAGAAGTGGGTTACAATTACGCCATTGCCAGGAGAGAATAACCAGAAATATCTAAAAGGACAAAACTGATGGCATTAAAAAAATAATGTGAGTTGTTAAATACCTTCATTAAACATAGTTCACATACCTACTCCCAGTAATGGCTCACTTGAGAACAATATGCTATCAGCTACCACTTTCGATCTAATACGAAACCAAAATCAATGTAAGAAATGTGATAACTAACTCATGGCACTATCGAACCCGTAGGTTCATGGCCGCACGGACATAAGGTCTCCACATATCTCTGTCCTGAGCTAATGTTTTCAACCATCCCCTGTATAATCTACTTTCCTCAAATCATGGGTTAATGTTCTAGTCACTCTCCTCATTCTTGGTCTGCCAACTGGGCGTTTTCCTTATGGTTTTCCTACAAGAAGCTTCCATGTCCCTCTTTCATTCACCATTCATGCACATGTCCTGCCCATCGCAGTTTACGAAGACTTAACTCTTATTATAAAGATCATGCAGCTCACTTTTAGGTAAGTCTTCTCCATTCCCTGTTTGTTTCTCCTCTTTGATATAAAAATTTCCCCAAGAACTTTATTCTCAAATAACTTGTGATCTTTTCTCCTCCCTTAAGTAAGAGTCGATGTTTCGCATCCATATAATATAATGGGAGAATGGCAGTCTACTTATTCTTCTCCTCCACTTCATGGATTAGGCTAACTGCCTCTTCCATCATCACAGTGTTCTCCTTCCATCTCCTTCTCGGCCTACCTACATCTCTCTTTCCTTAAGGATCATATTCGTAAGCTATTTTTTGCAGTCGTTATCTTCCATCTTACCAACATGTCCAAACCATCTCGATCTGTATCTATCCATTCTTGAGTTTATAGCTGGTCCCGCGCCGTAGCCGAGCGGTTAAGGTAGGAAGCCTTGGCGCAGAGCTACCGGACTTGCGCTGGTTCGAATTCTCCATGGGGAAGAAATTTTTCTCATGGTATTTCGGCCAGTATGGAACCGGTGCCCACCCAGCACTCGTGAGGGCAATTGGGTAGCTACAATAAGTAGCGGCTCCAGGTTGAGGAACCAGCTATAACGGCTGGGGGACTCGACATGCTAACCACATGTCACCCCACACTGGCTGTTGAACATCTACCTCTGTGATGACACATTGTGATGTGAAGGGCCAGCAGCCGGCTGGTAAAAAGGGCAACCGCTGAAAAGTGGAAAGACCCTCAATCGGAATCAGAGTTTATAGCTGCTACTTCTAATTATTTTCCTAATGTTCTTCATTTCTAATTCTGTCTTCTCCTGTACATATTTTTTGTTTTCCTCAAAAATCCCATTTCGCAACTTTGTATTCAACTAATGTTCTTTTTTGTAAGTACCTAACTTTCCCATTTACAAACTTACGTAGGAATTGCCATTGTATTATAACATTTCATTCTTGTTCAAGTCTTGTTATATCTCAGAAGTATTGTGTATTGTCCAACAAGGAACTAGGAGCGGTATCCCATTCATAGGACATTTAAATACTCAGATTCATCACAGTGAGAGGAAAACGGCTAGTTTATAACGATAATGACAGTTTTGTAATATTTTTAAGTTTAACGTATTTTTGAGAGAATTTGTGACGACAAAAATAAACAAATGTTATAGCCACATTAAATTTAAAATAAACTCTTAAGCTGTTTTATAACTGTATCAACACTCACATTACAAAAAACGAACCATAGAATACATCAAACAATGAATTAACACAACTTGAAATTGAAAGGCGGACCTGCTGGTGTGAAGAATATCGACGTAATCCATTATGCCGCAAGTGTTTGTCTCATTATATTGTATATATTAATTTCAAGAGGACATTGAGTGCCCTGTGGATTCAGCTTTGTAACAGCTTTAATAACGCTTCTCCTGCTGCAGGCGAAGCCAATGGCAAGCACGGCGATGGAACAGTCGTGACTCCATTACACCACTAAATAGAGAGTTTCATTCATTGTCGCTCAGTAGTGTATATACACGGCTATTACAATTACCAGGTGTAAACTTATTTTGTAAACCTTCTCGTCATAAATTACTCAATTTTGCCTTCAGTACTCTCAGAAACTCACCAAACAATGTACAACAATTCTCATAAAAGTAAACAGTTTGTTTTCCCAAGAAAAAGTAAATAACTAGTCACATTAAACTCCCACATTAATACATGTTAAAGTACTGTAATTTGCACTTACAAGGGGAACGTTCAGCACTGACATTTTGTGTAAGTCATTCAACATTTCTTTTACACTTAAAGTCTTCTGTATTCAATGCAGTCATAAATCTTGGATCAAATCAACACATACGATAGATGAGTGTAAAGTGAGCATACACTAGGAAACTGACAAGAAGGCGTATGAGACCAAATGAGGTACTTGAATATTATTATTATACTATATTATTTTATTATTATTATTATTATTATTATTATTATTATTATTATATTTATTAGTATTAGACCTACAATTCGAGATGGATCAACAAATACAATATATACACTGTTATTTGCGGATGGCAAGATAATAATTGCGCAAGAATATGAAGGACATGAGAGTTTATCTTCAGAAAATCATTGGACGAAAACGAATTGGGGTTTCACAAACGTGCCTTGTACATTATTTTTGCGCAATGGGGTTTTCAAAATAATAATAATAGTAAAATAATATATTTTGTTGGAAATATTTGCGTTTGCGTTCATTATAAACAACTGACTTACGTTAACATGTGGGGCAATGTTTATTAGTTGATACTACACGAGGCCGTGACATGACAATCAGTCATAAAATGGCGGCAAGTAGTATTTATTGTCTTACATTGTTTCAAATAAAGTTCAGTTCATTTAAAATGCAGTGGATTCGTTTCGTATATGTATATTTACACAACATTTGCATATTTTTTGTATATACATTGTACGTAGTAAACATAGGGCAAAAACCTTAATTGTACAGAGGGCAGTGGTTTTATTTCCCAAACGTGTTTGTAATATGTAATATTACAGTATAATTATATAGGTTGGCAAACCCCGAAATGTAGGAAGTTGAACTTTGAATCGTGGTCGCTATTGCTGTAAGTATGACAAAACGCACTATCGCGCAAAAAAAAAATACTCGTACTTTGATCTTAAAATTAATAAGTGTTTATTATTAAATTTAAGAAAGTCTACCTTTCCATCAACCACGGGGAAAATTCCCAGTTGGTAGATCAAGAAAGAGGGGTGGCAGAATAACATTGACCATGATTTGTGGGAAGTTAATTAAACAGAGGTGGCTGGAAAACATTAGCTCAGGAACGGGATGCATGGAAAGTTTGTGTCCGCGCGGCCATGAACCTACGGGTTCGCAGTGAGTGAGTTAGTTAGTTAGTCTACCTTTCCATCAGAGTACCAGGCAATCAGTTACAAGCTCAATCAGATAATTTTCAATTTATTTTTAAAAGTGTGTCCCAAACTAATGTTAAGATATCAACCCGCAGGAAGAAGAAGACCAGGTCGTCCACTCAAAAGACTTCTGGATGGTGTTTCTCTTGAGCCCGAAACAGGTCAACAAATGGCCTAAATTCGTGAATGTACTATGGTGATGATGATGATGAAGTGTGTCAAATCTTGCGAGAGGACTTAGCATGCATCAAAATTAGAGTTTTAATATATTTGGAGTTAGAATGTGTTTATTTATCACTAAAATAACATATAATAGTAGTGATATAATAAAATTAATTTAATAGAGTAAGTAAATGTCATAATAAGAAATAGCAGCTGTATAAAAACAGGTGCATAGCCATATGCATGTAATGCAATTAAGATTCTGTATTGGTAATAAAGTGGATGTAATATTACTTGGAATTAGAAAGGCTAAACAAGTCATAACATCAGCCATATTTAAACACATGCATTTTTGCATTATGTGAAATTAATTGAACAAAGGGATATTAATGAGAAGTAAAATAATACAAAAATTCTCTATAACTTATTAAATATATTCATTACCGGAAACATTAAATTTATTAACAGCAGTATTTGCTTTCTTTTTACAAATTGAAGACATAATATGGAAGTAATTCTACTACAATGGTGTAACAGCCCAACGTTGGGCCTTAGCCTCTCCTTTGTTAAGGGTTACTAAACCGTTAATTTAGTTAACGTTTGTTTTCCGAAAGATCTTATGAATTGCATGAGGTAAAAAATACCGACCCTGTGAGACATCTATGACCGCAAGAAAAAAGTACAGCGATCCCACTACAGGCCTCAGAAGGGCCCTTGGGGTACTTAGGAGGTTAAGGCTCCCATTTTTCTGGACAATCGGCACTTAATGTCAGCCGAGGTGTCAGCCGCGTGACGGCCCGCCTTTACCCCCAGAACAAGTGTTCTGGTACTAATTTCCGTTAGAGGCTGAGTCGATCCCAGAGCCATAGTGTGCCGCCAGAAGGTTTGAGTCAGTTAAAGATCCTGATCCCACCGGGACACGAACCCTCGACCTTCCGGCTTGTAGCGCAGTGCCTCAACCACTACCATACGGCGTGTCCCCATCTAGTAGGCAACTAAGATATTACTAGCATAAAAAAGGTTGGTAAATTTACTCAGGACTAAGGATCTTTTACGAGCCTGAAAAATCTTCAGACTCGGGACCCACGGCTTAAAGTCCCTCCCGGAGGACTTGCTTCTTGGATTTTTCTATCCTAAAAAATCCATCGACCCCGGCCGGGTTTGAACTCACGACCACTAGTCCAAAGCGGCCGACTGGAAATTGATAAGCCATATTTGCAAGTTTTGAGATTTAACTACGTTTCTGCACTGAGAAAATCCCCAATTTTCTCGTGGGCTAGTGGTGACTACAATTCATAAGGTCCCGGATTCGATTCTCGGTCAGACCATTTAAATGTTTCCTTTAATTGAATTATTATGTGGTTGCCCATTGTTTGGAATTTAGGTTAACTTGACGTTAAGGTCTCTCCTGCGTTTGATTATCATTTATCACCTCATATCAATCATCGGGGGTAACGAAATCCGCCTTTCAGGTGCCCCAACCTAAGAAATGGATTACAATTCCGCCAATGTCAGGGGAGAAAGCCAGAAATTCCATAAAAGACAACCTAGTGGCATAGGAAAAAAAATTCTGAACATTAATGAAAGGGCTACTCCATTGAGCAATTGGTTATATAATCGCTCTCGATTTCTAGATCCCGAGTTCGCGATTCGATCATTTTATTGGGGTTAGTGGTGGACGAATCGTGCCTGAGCACTTTTTTTTTTGGCCCGTTTTTCCACTGCCAACAACTTTATTCCATCGCTTCTCAATGCTCATGTCATCAATTTCGTTTAATTTCTTTTGAACTCCCCTTTGATGATGGGAAAGGGATAATCAGCCGGCATCCTTATAAATTACAGACCTTCAATAATACGGGCTTTCATCTCATTTCATTCCTCCGTCTGTCATTACGTCGGCCCGAGATGAGCGTTTTCTTTACTAACTATAGCAATCTATAATTTTTAAGTTCATAATTGTTTTTTATAACCGTTGAGGTTATAACAATGTTAAATTTATATATTTTTTTTTACCTTGTATACTACCGTCTTCCTCAGTTATAAAGTGTTTCTATTTAGAATTTTCGTTGATTTCACTCTAGGCCTTTCGAAGCTTTACTTTCATCTTCTGGATGTTGTTGCAGTAGTGTTGAATTATCTTTATATGTCTAGTAGAGGGTTTTATCAAGGAGGCCAAGAATACAAACATTCTCATAAGTAATGCCACGAGTGATTTCCAATTTATCTAGAGAATTTGGAAATCAAGAGTGGCATTTGTTAGGACTATTTAACGAATAAAATTAAGCTGTTTACTCACAAATCATTGTTTAACTGTAGTTATTTTAAAATATTTATGTATTTAATGTAAACGGCGATGTTTGAAAACACAATCAGAAATGTGAGGTTATGTTCATTCACTGCAGCTTGATCATATTATTTATTGCCAAATAAGATCGCAAAATTGTAAGAATGCACCCAAGTGGAGAATAATGAAACACATCAAACTATATACCATAATTACGGGTTATTCATTTATTTTAGTAAACAACTCAGTTAAATCAAGGAATCTGTTCATTATATGCTATATTCAATGTATTTGTTGGTGAAAAATAATGTTCCGTCCTGTTCAGAACATTAAAAAGGAGGAGAGCTTTCTTTATCACAAAAGCAGGAGCTGATAAAGAGAAATCGATAAAGAGCGAGGTGAAACACGACTGTCATTTGTTGTAAAACAAAATTAATTGAAACGTGATTGGTCAATGACTAGCATTTGTGGCATTAGTTAAATAGTCAACGAAAATATGCAAAAAAACTAATGAGCAAAAACCCTCTACTAGACATATACAGATATTTCAACACCACTACAGTAACTCCAGAACATGATGCAAGCTTCGAAAGGCCTAGAGGGAAATCAACGAAAATTTTAAATAGAAACATTATAGTTGAGGAAAGGCGGTAGCATACAAGGTAAAAATATATAATTTAACGTAACTATAGCAAGTGATTCATGCCAATAAAAAAATTAAAATCACCTAATGAGTTGGCTAGCGTTTTGAGACGCGTATTCAGGATGCAAGTCCCGGTCAGTAAGCGCTATTGTTATATGCATGGTTTTCCTCAGACTTGAATATCAGTGTTGGTTTCGATTTTCATTGCCTCAAATCATTTCATAACAAAATTAATAAAAGCGCTTTATTATCTTTTTTTTTAGTCTATGAGTATTTATAGATGGTTTTAGGGGGGCAGACTTTTTAGTTTATCATCTGATTGTTTTGAAAATTTTATCACATACATTATGTGCTTATAGAAACGTTTCTGTGAGGGTTGGTGATTATAAGTGCAATAGTTTCAGAACTATGATTTTTTAAAAATATTTGTTTAATTTTTTTATAAGAAATGCCCCTTATGATGCATTTTTAAATATATTTTGATGACATTTGAGATTCAGAATCTTTATGATTCCACTAAAAACATTTGCTATGCAAAAAAAAATCATAAGAAGAGGAAACTGCTTATTTTTTTCAATTTTTTAATTATCGCTCTCATTATTTTTTCCATCAATTTAAACGAACACATGTGTCTTTAACTAGTAACTGTAGAGCAAATTTTAATTAGCATATATTGGAGAGTCTAGCCACAAAATTTCAGTTTGATATCGCTATAAAATTGCATCGTAAGGAGCATTTTAAATTTGGAAAATGTCAAAAAAATGGAAACTGAAAAAAAAGCATATTAAAGTTTAGGTAGTTAGTAATGCTTAACACACGTGCAAGGGTATTTAAACTCTTACATCACGGACTCAATTTTTGCTCCTACAATAAAAATGTTTACATGAAAATGATCCTAAAGAATCAGAGTTATATAAAAGAAAATTAACAAAAAATGTATTTTATTGTGATTTTCAATATTTTCACAAGTCGGTCCCTTTAACGTCTAAACTTGCTAATTCACTGGCTCTATCGAATCCGTAGGTTCATGGCTGCGCGAACATAAGCTCTCCATACATCCCTTTCCTGATCCAATGTTTTCAAATCAATCCCTTGTGTAATCTACTTCCCTTAAATCACTGTTATTGGTTATTCTCCCACCTCATTTTTGGTCTACCGCTTTGGGCGTTTTTCCTCTGGTTATCCTACAAGAAGCTTCCACACGTTGTACCCGTTTCATTCTCCTTTCGAGCCAGATGTCCTGCCAATCGCAGTCTACGAGACTTAACTGTTCTCATTATATCTGGCTTCCTATAAAGACCATGTAGCACACTGTTATGTAGTTTCTTCAATTCCACCTGTCTGTTCATCTCCCTTTGGTCCAAAAACATTTTCCTAACATCTTTATTCTCAAATACTCGTAATCTTCTTTTCTCCCCTTAAAGTAAGAGTCCATATTTCGCATCCATATAACTGGGAGAATAATAGTTATATATATTCAGGGGGGTACGCCGTAGCGGTAGTGGTTAAGGCACTGCACTACAAGCCGGAATGTCGAGGGTTCAAGTCCCGGTGGGGTCAGGATTTTTAAACTGACCCAAAACCTTCTGGCGGCATTATGGCCCTGAGGTCGACTCAGCCTCTAACGGAAATGAGTACCAGACGCTTGTTCTGGGGTAAAGGCGGCCGTCACGCAGGGCTGACATCAAGTGCCGATTGTCTAGAAATAGTGGGAGCCTTAACCTCCCACTACCCCAAGGGCCTCCTGAGGCCTGTAGTGGGAATACTTTACTTTACTTTATATATATTCAGTTTAATGTTTTTTGAAACGAGTTTAGGATGACAAGAATCCCTGTAATGCATAATAGCATACATTTTCAGAATTGAGCCTATGTTTTATTTCTTTGTGCATCTCATTCCTATTTGTAATTATTGTTCCTAGGTATTTGATTCAGCCACTTGATAAAAATTTCCTTCATTTGTCATTAACAGTCCATTTCCATATATAATGTATTTCTATGTATGAACGTATATTTAGTTATACTGATGGTTACTTCCGGTCCAAATTTGTTAGTGTTACTCATAGTGTGTGTACGTGTTGGCATATCACATGTTTGTCGTAAATCCTGAACATGATTTCCTTTGGAAGGGAAGTAAAGACATGGATTCCGTATCGATAACACGTTAAAGAACATAAAATCCTGAAAATGTCTCGTGAAAGTTGAATGGTATCATGAATTGTGATTATGAAAAATGAGTTCTGGTAATGAAATTTGAACCCAGCATTTGCATTACGACTCAGGAAAACTAGATAAAAAAACTCAACCAGTTTGGTCCGTAAGGGGATTTGAACTCGGGATTTCCCGTATACAAGTCCCCACGCTACTGCTGATCAATTCGCTAAGTAAAAATAAATATCTTAAATATATCTTATATTAAATACCGTATAACGAACAATTTATTGATACGATGATAGTTAAGATTGACCACAATAGTCTAGCTTTTATGTTCTTTCCCTATAGTCCTCGAGGATCTCGGGTTTAAACCCGGCCGGGGTCGATGGATTTTTAGAATGGCAAAAAACCAAGGGAAAGTGCTCCGGGAGGGGCTTTACGCCGTGGGTCCCGAATCAGAAGATTTTCATACTCGTAAAAGACCGTAATCCTGAATAAAAAGGCCTCTGTGCAAAATGTAACCCTCATTCATCAAAGTAATACCTGAGTTGCCTACTATTGTATATCTGGCTTAACTTGGCAAGGAGAGAGATGGAGATTTAAGGGTAGATCCTTGACCGCTTTCGTCCTGTTATAAAAGAAATAACCACTCTGTTTCAGTTTTCGTCTTCCTCCTTTCCCTATTAACATCTGGTGAAGAAACACCGACACACTACTGCGAGTAAGAGAGGTGAGCACAGCTGTCTATCTACAAATTTCTTGCAAAGTTAAGACAGACGAACAATAGATGTCTCATTGGGACGATGTGCTAACCACATGCCACTCGTTGACATCTACAGTAAATGTAAAAGGTAAAGTGATCCAATACAGGCCTCTCGAGACCCTTAGTAGTAGGAGATTAAGGCTCTCACTTTTTCTAGACTATCGGCACTTTATGTCAGCCAGGTTGTGAGTCCTGCGTGACGGCCCCTTTACCACCAAAACAAGCGTATTTTACTCATTTCCGTTAAAGGCTGAGTCAACCCCAGGTTCACAGTGCCGCCATAAGGTTTGGGTCAGTTTTACCCTGACCCCCACCGGTACTCGAACCCTCGACCTTCCGGCTTGTAGCATATTGCCTTAACCATTATGCTACTTCGTGCCCCCTGTAGGAAACAAACGTAACTAAATTAGTCTGGTTAAGAAACGCACACTAAAGAGCACCCATGCCCCCACGCGGGACATATGGAATATATGCATGCTTAATAGTTTAAGCCATATTCATGATCTATTCCTATAATTCTTAATAATTGTTCAAATGTCCAAAAGTAGAGATAAATAAAAATAAAATCTGAGCATTATAAAATGTATCAAGCATCAAGATATAAAATTTAAGGTTGTCTGAACATATAACTATAATCAATTCTCGACTAGTTACTGTCTCAGATCTTTCAACATATTGTCTGAAAATAGTTTTTCTATTTCCATCTTAGAAAGCCACTTAAAATACAAAACACGTAACAATCTTAATAAATTCCATTCCCAACCAGCACCATGACAATCTCAAGTACACTATAAATTAATGTAATAATTTGCCTATAAGGGTAACACATACATATTCCCATAAATTAATACCCTTAAACGAAATGTTTAAAACAAAACAAAGAACTTCATTATATAAGAAACACATAATCATTTCTTTTAACATATGCAGATTGGACATAATTAGCTGACGGTTAAAAAAAATGTAAAACACTGTGAGCATTGTACAATATACAGGGTGAATCAAAATTAATAGCGCAAATTGAAACGGTTTGAATATATACGATAATAGAAACAAAAAGTTCTAGTAAACATGGGTCCGCAAATGAGTCACGTGCGAGAAAATTGCCAATGTGTAGTTACAAGCCGCCGCCACTGATTTAATTAAGAAACATCGTCCTAATTGGTAGATATTAATTTTAAAACTAGTATTTTTGATTAATTGTCATTCTATGTTACCTAATATTCACTCATAGTTTAACCTACGAAGGAATATAATTATTACTTTACATGAAGAAGGCCTACAACTCAATGGTGTTAATAAGCTGTTAGTTTTATGCTGATGAAGTAGTACTACTAGTTGGGCGATAGCGAGGAGATACTAAAGGCCAACACGCACACACTACTCAGTAACACTAAGAAATTGGGACTGGAAGTAAATATCAATAAAACTAAATATATGGTCACCCATAGAAATACATCATATAATGGAATGGACGGCTAATGACAAATGAGGGAAATTTCTGAAGTGCCTGAATTCAAATACCTAGGAACAATAATCACAAATAGGAATGAGATGCACAAAGAAATTGAACATAGGCTCAATTCTGAAATTCGTGCTATTATTGCATTACAGAGACTCTTAACGTCCCAACTCCTTTCAAAAACGTTAAAACTGAAAATATATAAAATTATTAATCTACCTGTTATATTATATGGATGCGAAACATGGACTCTTTAAGGGAGGAAAGGAGATTACGAGTAGCCTATTTGAGAATAAAGTTCTTAGGAAATTTTTGGACCAAAGAGAGATGAATAGACAGGTGAATGGAGAAGACTACATACAGTGAACTGCATGACGTTTATAGAAAGCCAGTATAATAAGAACAGTTAAGTCTCGTAGACTGCGATGGGCAGACATGTGGCACGAATGGGAATGAAAGACGTGCGTGGAAGCTTCTCGTAGGAAAACCAGAGGAAGAAAAGCACAATTGGTAGACAAAAAATGATGGGTGGGGAATAATATTAACTATGATTTGAGGGAAGTAGATTATACAGGGAATTATTGGAAAATATTAGCTTAGGATAGGCATGTATGGAGAGCTTATGTCCGCGCGGCCTACGGTTCGATAGTGCCTCTGAGTTAGTTACTTAGTTGTACAGTAATACTGTACGCTGTACATGTTACAGGAGGTGTTCAAAACTGTCGTCCTTACATCTGGTTCAATTTGGGACTTGTCTCTTGCAGTGAGTTTCGATATTTTGTTTACAACGCAGGACGTCAGTGTCTCACAACCACATGATGGCAATAATAAATCTCGTACACAGTTTGTTTACTGGAACTTTTTTTGCTTCTATTACCATATACTTTCAAACCGTTTCAGTTTGCGCTATTAATTTTGTTACACTCTGTATATTTGAGTCATTTTTAAATATATATTATATATTTTATATATGTAAAATTTCACGAAGTTTTATATGGCATGGTTCAGTAAAAGCTGTTAACATATTTTTTTAATATAAAAAAAGTATTCACATGAAGTCAAAACAAAATATAATAATAATAGGTATTACTGCAGCCAATGGCCATGTAGAAATATTGTTTTCATGTCTTATAGAAGTCTGATAACGAGGTTCCTATGTTTTTACACTGTAATAGGTGATATCGGTCGCAGTGCGACCCACATAGTTTGCACTTGCACTTTTCTTCTGGGTTATGGCGCTTCACTGTTGTGCTTATCCGATGGTGGAAACCATGGACCGCGACTCATGTCACGGTGTGCCTGAGGTCGTATCTGGCTGTTGTCCATTACCTGTAGATCATCGCATCCGTTGCGTAGAACTCAGGCCATATCTGTTCTCTCTTCTCGTTGAGTTCCCTCAAAAATATACATAGGCCTATTACGATATCAATTGACCAAAATTAGAAAAATTAAATGTGGCTGATTTATCTTATGAACAATCTGAATTTTGTAGAGTTGTCATGCGGGCTTTCAGAAATGCCACAGACTTCGAGTTTTGCATCTTGTACACAAACTTCTTCAGCATCTTTTCTAACCCACATGACACATTGTTCCTAGAGGGAGTATTGCAACTCTGAAAATCATGCTGAATAGATGCAACGGAGTTTGTTCTTACTGCCTGAGTTCGTTCCAGTACAGGCTAATACTCCATCGCACTGTATTGTCAGGTGATGACCACTATTGTTAACAATGTTATTAACTTCTACAACAAACACTAAAAAGTCGGTGAACAATGTCATCTAAAACTCCATAAAATTATGCATATTTCAACATTGCTCATATATAACTTTGACCTAAAATTATTTTTAAAATAATCATGTTTTTATTGCTCATTCTATACATGTAATTGATAAAGTTGATCCCAGAACCAAGTAGGCTATATATTAAATGATCTGACTGTACTAAAAGATAAGTCAGAGTATTTTCGTTGAAATCTTGCCTCTGGTATATAAACTTTATAATTTCTTAGTTTATGTTATCTTCTGTACCAGTTATACTATATGGGTGCGAAACATGGACTCTTACTTTAAGGGAGGAAATGAGATTACGAGTTTTTGAGAGTAAAGTTCTTAGGACAATTTTTAGACCAAAGAGAGAATGAACAAATAGGTGAATGGAGAAGTCTTACATAACAATGAACTACATGGTCTTTATAGGAAGCCAGTTATAATAAGAACAGTTAAGTCTCGTAGACTGCGATGGGCAGGACATGTTGCGCATATGGGGAATGAAAGACGTGCATGGAAGCTTCTTGTAGGGAAACCAGAGGGAAAAACGCCCCAGTTGGTAGACCAAGAATGAGATAGGAGAACAATATTAACTATGATTTGAGAGAAGTAGATTATACAGGGAATGATTGGAAAGCATTAGCTCAGGATAGGGATGCATGGAGAGCTTATGTCCGCGCGGCCATGAACCTACGTGTTCGATAGTGCCAGTGAGTAAGTAAGTATGTTATCGTCTGTGGTTCAACGGTTTAACATGTGTGACTAGGATCTCAAGATTCCCGGTTCAATTCTTGGATATACTATACAAAATTTCGTTCAAAACATGATAAGAAACATAAATCTATTTGGTAGTGAAGAAACAGATTAACAACATTGAGTAAAATAAACAAGAAGTTTTATTTAATTAAATATGTTATGGATTTTCATCAAGTAAACACCAATTCATTTGATTAAAGAAGAAGTTTACTGTTTTCATGCATCGTATTTATTTTAAGTCAAAATACTAAAAATGCTATATTAAAAATACTTTGAATGAAATAAGCAGAAAAAATATTTGTTTAATATACTTGTAGGTTAACAAGTGTACCGATAAAACATTTTCCACAAAGGTTAAAAAACTGAGAAATATGAAGCCATGACGTGTAATAAACACAACAGACTAGCCTTAATCACATGCTGTAGTTCACGAAAAAAAAATAAACATATTTACCGCGTTTCTACCTAAAATCATGCAAGCGGTAACCGGCGAAGCATGAAATAACAGTATTAATCATAAAGATTAACTTCATTATCACACATCCATTCCTATTAACACATACTTCTGAAAACCTTAAATACCTGTATTCCATTTCTTTCATTTTCATTTAAAATGATTTACGGTGATTTTTTAATCATTTATAAACTTAGAATAGGCCAATATTTTTAGTCGAATATTTAATTTCATGAATGTAAACGGTAATAAAAAGGGGGGAAAATGATGATTATAAAATTGCGCATAATACCGTTATAAAAAATGTATTTAAAACTTATATTTTATCACAATTGTTAAATGGTTCATTAAACTAATTTGTAGTCCACACTACCGCCTCGGGGTAATGTTATTGCGGGACGTAGTGGGCCGGGGTTCAATGCTCGAGTTTTATTTCCTCCTGGAAGGCAAATAGTCCGGAACACCTTCTGGCCCTCATGATAACCCTATTATATTCACCTTGTTTAGTAAGAATTCATGAGTGGATGGTTGTCTATAGTTAACAGCCTCAATCTATTAAAATTGCAATTTAGATATATTTCAATTCAAATTCTATTCCCCTAATAATAACATTTCATAAATACGAAGAAAGTAGCCTTTAGCCTTGGAAATATTCAAGGCTATTAACTCGGCCCAACGCTTATAGGGGACAAATGCTGTAACTATATGCAGTTTGGGTAACTCTAGACAGGCGCGTTCTCGTCGCGGGGTAAACACTAATTACTAGTGAAAAAGTTCTATCAAGGACCAAGTCTCTCGGGGTATAATGAGAGCCCTGCCCAGCGATACGGTGAAGACCTCAACGGATAGTGTACAACATACGCGGAAGAGGCGCCTATTCTTCAAGCGACAAATATGAAGACCCATATCCGGGTGGTAACAAGGAGAAAATCCTCAACGGTCAGCAGAGCGGAAGAGGTACACCTTTTTGTGGGGGTTGATACAGCAGACGGCTTGATATCGAGTCGTAGATGGCAGCCCCATCAGATATCTTACCCTGCGAGACGCCAATAACGTCTCCAGGGGACATCTATATTTACACTTTCGAGTCTCATGGTAGAATTAAATATATTCAAACTGTTATCTAGAATTACACAATACAAAAATGAATGGATGGACTACATCAATAGAATGGATAACATAGTATTAAAAAATCCGAAACAGATCCTTTATTACTTACCAGTAAGACGAAGAAATGTTTGGAAGACCCATTAAAAGATGGACAGACCAATTCTAACATGAGATCGGAACAGACCAGCAGGTCTAATCCTTGATTATGATGATGATGATTCAATTATAAAGATCCATAATATATTTTATAAACTTACTAACTGTGCTAAGGAGTCTTGTTTTAAAGGTTCGTGTTGTCTCGGAGGCAGCCCTGGTATTGAGCTGATCTCTCATCCGCGAAAACTTTCCAAGTTCTTGTGAGGTAAAAAAAAAGTTCGTGATTAAGAGTTTAAAAATCCTTTCATGGCAATTCGTATCCCTAATAAAACCCGGGGGCGTGAGGACAAAATAAACAAGGAAAAGCATACAACGACAATATAGACCCTGCCAACACTTAAAATAAGTAAGTTACTAAATTATTTACTACAACATATGACAATGTTATTATACGTAATTCCTATATATTAATATAATAGTATACATATAAATTTATTATTAATTTTATAACTTATTTTAATTTTGACTCTTATCTAAATATATCTATATTTAAGGTATTAGTGAAAAAAGAGACTGCTATGCAAGATTTTTAATGTTCGGAATCATGATAATTAATAGAGCTGAAAAAACGTATCGGTATCAGAATAGTAACTAATTTCTGTACACATTGTTTACAAAAATGCGTGTTCTTTGTCGAGCGTCTCCACTGCCTGCTCGGAGCGGAGTGTGTATGTTCGACTCTCGAATGTAATATACCGTTTATGTGACGTGTGGTTGTATCAGGAATTCCGAAACACAAATTGTGGCAAAGGATGAGTCCATTCCTACACAAAAGCGGACTGTATTAGAAGTCTGTCCCGAAGTGGGCGTGTCAACGTGCGGTTTTTAAACATGCAGCCTAGCCTATAACCAATATTTTTTTCAGCCCTAATAATTACATTAGGCCTATAACAAAAACTAGTTTTTAATTTGTTAATAAATTATCTTAAATTCAACATGTTTTCTTATACGGATGTAAATCTGCATATAATAATGTATATTAGTCGTGAGTTGTTCCCGCGTCGTAGCCGAGTGGTTAAGGCAAGAAGCTACGGGACTTGCGCTGGTTAGAGTTCCCAAGGGGGAAGACATTTTCTCATAGAATTTCGACCAGTATGGGACCGGTGCCCACCCAGCATCGTGAGGCATTTGGGAAGCTACAATAAGTAGCGACTCCAAGTTGAGAAGACCAACTATAACGGCTGGGGGCCCGACATGCTGACCACATGTCACCCCTACACTGGCTCGATGATCGTCTACCTCTGTTATTAACACAGGTGGCTGTGAGCCAGCAGCCAGCTGGTACGTAGGCCAAGAGCCTTCTAGGCCTGTCGCGTTTGGAGGAGGAGTCGATCAGTAGCAACAGTTTTAATAATTTTAAGCTTTCGATTTGTAATCATACATTTATCAGAGGGAGTTGACTCGGACGACAGCGTTTGAGAGTATTAATCGGGATATCCTGGGTCAAAAATACTGTTCCGAACACCGTGTTTTGTAACGGTTTTCCAAGTCGTCTCGGTTAGAATTTCATTATCAAGACCCATTTACTTATAATCAACATTTCATAAGAGGCTACCATTAAAATTAAATCTATGATCTATACAAAACACATGAGAAATACGGTAACAGAAATTTCATAAACAAAGAATATTGACACGACATGACCTGGATCAATACTTCTATAATTCATTTAAATCACAGTTGAGCTTGCGTAATAAAATGTAAAAAATATAAAATGAGTATCAAATAAATCAATATTCCTCAACTAAAATGTATGTATATTTGAAATACTTATTCAAGTAGTTAAAACTATGAAAGCCTTACAAAACCATGTTTCATCTTCTGCATTGCAACTGGTACCAGTTGAAAGTTTTTCAAATAGAAAATTTATTTTAGTTGACGACGACCGATATATCACGTAATGATTTATATTTTTAAACATGTTATGACCTTAGATGTCAAAGAGTCTATAAAGAAGAGTTAAATAAAAATAATTATCTACCTGAACAATTCTTTTAACAGTGAAGATTGAATTTTTAAATAATTTAATTATGCAATATTAGTGACAAAATCTTGGCCTATTAGCGTCGAATGTCTGATATTATTTATTATTATTATTATTATTATTATTATTAACATCATCATCATCTAAATTGCAATATTAGTGATTGCACTAAGGGTGCTGACTATAGGGAGGGAACAAATTATAAAATCTTCCTTTAGTATAGCATATAAGTTTATAAAATGTACATTGGATCCATATTACTGTGATTATTGTTATTAGTATTACTGTTTTCATTATTAGGCCTATTATTATTAACATTATTAATTGTTAGCCTATTGTTATTTTGTTATTATTATAACCTGAATTTCTATTCGCAAAGGAATAATTATTTTAAGATCTCTACAAATACCGGTAACTAAAAATTTTGGAGAAATAAATGAATGCACTGAAATAAATATAGGGAACATATTAAACGTGTATATAAGTGTTAAAAGAGAATCTTTGATTGTAAAAATTATTAGAAAAAATACAATAAATACTCGAATAACTATTCACATTACTTCTGTATATAAATAAGTAGAATAAAATATTTAAATGTTTATATTAAACGTATTTTAATATAGTGAATATAACTAAATATGGTTGCTTTGACAACCATAATCACTCCACTAAATAACATTGTTTACTAAGAAAACAAGTCTGAAGATACAGTATCGTGGAGGAAAACGCTAAGAATAAAGAAAAACATAAATAACTAAATAAAAAATAAGCTAATACATAAAAATATAATTAAATGGAGGCGTTCTTTGAAAAATGTTATCCAATATTCTTCCTATTTAAACAATAAATTAATTATAAATAACTACAAAAAATAAAACCAGCATCGATGCTGAAAAAATTCCAAAAATAATTAAAATGTACGCACTGAAAGGAATGTTAGTAGTCTAAAAATAGTACAAATGAATAAAAATAGTATATATAATAGGGGGCGTTATGTGAAAAATATCGGCCACCCTAGTCACCCTACCTGATGTCGGAAGACGCAGCCAGCGGAGCAGGCAGCCGAGCAGAAAGCGTGTGATATTGAAACTGAGAGCCGTAGCAGCAGCTGTAGGGAAATTAAACAAGACGAGTGAAGGGAGAGAGGGGGGACATTGGTATGCTAACTGCTCAGGTTGTTAGGTCATGGCCAATACATTAAGGTAATAGTGGGGGCGTACCTATTGGTCATTACACTAAGTGTTCTTCATCCCCACTTGAAGTCGTAATGTCATCTGGTCGACAACACAATTCTGTCAGCATTTGGATTCAGCCTAACACAAACTCACGCATACCGAGACCTCGGTAAATTGATGACATCATACGTCTTGTAACGTCAGAGGTAACTCTTGAGATGTAATGATCGAATTCTTGAAGGCGGGAAACCCAGAGATGTTTATCCACTCATATACGTTATTACCACCGCTGTGTGGTCTCGAGGTTGCGTGCTGCCTTGTCACGCAGCGGGCCCGGGTTCGATTCCCGGTCGGGGACAGGCTCCTGGTGAGTTTTTTTTCGGGGTTTTTCCTCACCTGAAAACAAAAGTTAGGAAGCTTATGGCCCAACAGTCCCCGAAAATAATACGGCCATCATCATCGTCATCATTAACCGGTTGTGTAAAGTAACGGGAAGCTAACACGCCTATAATTCCCTAGTAAAGGTGCAAAGCATAGCATGAAAATATATATGACTGTAGTGAAAGAACTGCCCTCGGGCAGAACGCTATAGAGAGATAGATCAACAAAAGACTAAAACCTCACCATTGAAAATAGTACCAGAATCCACATCATTCCAATATATATAAATATTGTGTCTCGTCTAGATATAACTTATTTTCCCGTTTGTCTTTTTGTCCATATATATATATAGATATATATATATATATATATATATATATATATATTACATATATAAGAAAAATAAGTTGTTTGAATTGGATTCGGCCTGGTAGTGTAATGGATATCACGCTGAGGTACAGACTCAGAGATATCCGGGTTCGAATCCCGTCCAGGCATTTATTTTTCTTATCATACCATATTAAGCTTGCATTGCTCAATGTTAAAGATTTAATTATAACATCGATAAAGCGTCACTGCTATAAAGTAAAAATAATATTCTCTTTAATTTGCTTACTTGATATAGTCAGCTACTAGATGGCAGTGAAGACAGTGTTCTCGCGACATCTAGTAATAATGAAGAGTATAATACATATATAAGAAAAATAAGTGTTTGAATTGGATTCGCCTGGTAGTGTAATGGATATCACGCTGAGGTACAGACTCAGAGATCCGGGTTCGAATCCCGTCCAGGCATTTATTTTTCTTATCATACCATATTAAGCTTTCATTGCTCAATGTTAAAGATTTAATTATAACATCGATAAAGCGTCACTGCTATAAAGTAAATAAAATATTCTCTTTAATTTGCTTACTTGATATAGTCAGCTACTAGATGGCAGTGAAGACAGTGTTCTCGCGACATCTAGTAATAATGAAGAGTATAATACATATATAAGAAAAATAAGTGTTTGAATTGGAATCGCCTGTAGTGTAATGGATATCACGCTGAGGTACAGACTCAGAGATCCGGGTTCGAATCCCGTCCAGGCATTTATTTTTCTTATCATACCATATTAAGCTTGCATTGCTCAATGTTAAAGATTTAATTATAACATCGATAAAGCGTCACTGCTATAAAGTAAAATAAATATTCTCTTTAATTTGCTTACTTGATATAGTCAGCTACTAGATGGCAGTGAAGACAGTGTTCTCGCGACATCTAGTAATAATGAAGAGTATAATACATATATAAGAAAAATAAGTGTTTTATTGGATTCGCCTGGTAGTGTAATGGATATCACGCTGAGGTACAGACTCAGAGATCCGGGTTCGAATCCCGTCAGGCATTTATTTTTCTTATCATACCATATATATATGTCCCCGCGCCGCAGCCGAGTGTTAAGGGCAGGAAGCACTTGGCGCAGAGCTAAGGGACTCTCGTTGGTTCGAGTCTCCATGAGGGAATAAATGTTCTCATGGTATTTCGGGCAGTAATGGGACCAGTGCCCACCCATCATCGTGTAGATTTTGGGTAGCTACAATAGGGTACCTACCTCTGCGATTGACAACATGTGGATGTGAGGTCAGCAGCCGGATGGTGGGGCTAAGGGCCTTCTAGGCATGTCGCGCTAGGAGTTTATATATATACATACACACACACATTTTTCCAGCATTGTATTTCAAATTGATCCTTTCATGTTGATCCCGGAATATAGTGGCTATGAAGTTTGCCACTAGATCCGAGGTTAGATAGATGATTTCAGGACTTCTTTTTTTGTTCGGTTATGAAACAAAAACGTTCTACTGTAGATTTGGGGTACAAATTAATTTCAAAGAAAAGTGAGAATACTTTTTCAGTCCTCTAATGCCCTGGTTTGAATCGTGGTTCTAATGATAAGATGTTACAAGAGCTTCGTTAAATAAACATACTGAATGCTACTACCTCCTTCTCCTCTTACCGTCCGCCTACATTCATTTCTAAATACTCTACTTACGGGCACTATGCAAACACCGTAGGTTCATGGCCGTGCGGACATCGAAGCTCTCCATACATCCCTATCCTGAGACTTACATTATTTATTCACTTATAGATTTAAAGCTGTCTACTTACTTTATCATTTGAGCTTTGATTTGATGAATGCATTTTAAATGTTCATTATATTTCAGATACGTCCCATAAAATCATTTAAAGCTTCTCTTACTTAATAATTAAATTCAATTATGCATTGTAATATTATTAAACTGTTGTTTACTGATTATTATTATTTATTAGTATTATTATTACTTAATCTTATAGTTCAGATATTTTACAGCTGAAAACAGCTTCCCCTTTTGTAATTTCCATCATTCTCGTTCAAGGATTACTTTCTTCTCTGATAATAATAATAATTAATAATAATAATAATAATAATAATAATAATAATAATAATAATAATAATAAATAATAACTCAGTGGACACTATCGAACCCGTAGGTTCATGGCCGCAAGAACATAAGCTCTCCATTCAATCCTATCCTGAGCTAATGTTTCCAATCATTCCCTGTACAATCTACTTCCCTCAAATAATAATAATAATAATAATAATAATAATAATAATAATAATAATAATGTTTTATTTTATTTGTCAGAGTTAAGCCATAAGGCCTTCTCTTCCACTCAACCAGCGAATAGTAAATTATACAAAAATTAGATTTATTTTCAATCTCAATATATTATTAAATATACATTAAACAAAAGACAATGGTGATGTGATCTAATACTAGCGAATACTAACAAAACCATGGAATATAATAAAATTAGAATAATATAAAATACAGTAGGGGCACGCCGTAGCGTAGTGGTTAAGTCACTGAGCTACAAGCCGGAGGGTCGAGGGTTAAAGTCCCCGTTGGGGTCATGAATTATTAAACTGACCCAAACCCTCTGGCGGCATTATGACCTGGGGCGAGACTCATCCTCTAACGGAAATGAATACCAGACGCTTGTTCTGGGGGTAAAGGCGCCGTCGCGCAGGGCTGACAACCCGGCTAACATAAAGTGCCGATGTCTAGAAAAAGTGGGAGCCTTAACCTCCTACTACCCCAAGGGCCTACGGGCTGTGTGGGATCACACTTATAAACAAAGTAAGGTAAAACTTCCTACATGATTATTTACAAAATGCTGAATATAGTTGTTATTGCAGTTAATGTTTTAAGTGTGTCGAACTTAAGATATCAGTTATTTGTATTTACTCACGATAGTGATTGACAGTCCCTGAAATGAACTGGGAAGCGAGTTCCATCCTCTAGTCATAGAATTGTGTAAGATTACAGTATAGACAGTCCTCCTGTGCTGTGGTATACATTTGAAAAAAAATTTGACTTTTCGGTATTAAGAATTCTTGATCTTCCCGAAATACCTTTCTAGCTCGGTTTTATTGCAGATTTTTTAAAGCCATCTTATAATTGCTTCCCATATGGTTTCCAAAGCATTTTAACTCCCTCTTTTCATAAGTAATGCACGAGTGATTCAAATTATCGTAAATTCAGACTCACGAATGAGGAGTGAATTATCTGAGAATTTGGAAAAAAAGAGTGGCTTTGTTAGACTATTTAACGATAAAATTAGCTGTTTACCCAAATCATTATTTAACTATAGTATTTTAAAATATTTATATATTAATGTAAACGGCGATGTTACAAAGGAGAAACGTAGGTACGCTCCTACTCTTCTTTGGTTTATCACTGCACCAGATCATACTATTTATGCCAAAGGAACTCATATGGGAGGAGGACTTTCTTAATATGGTAATTATAACACGATAATTTTGTGAAACACGACTGATTGGTTGTAAACAGAAATCATTGAACGTGATTGTCAGTGACTCCCATTTGGGGCAGGAGTTAATAGTCAATTCTATAGCCTATACCACACATTCTACTGTGCTTCAAACTTAGCAGTTTTAATACACATTTTTAATGTAGGCTATACATTTTTATACATCATAAAATGGAAAATCCATGTCCCTGCTTTAAGATGCTTGAATCTTATTTTATCAATGTTTCAGTTACATATCTAATATACTCGTATAAAAATGCATGTTTGTTTGTTCGTACTTATGCGCTATCATATCGTTCATCCGATTGTGATAGGGCTTTTCACAAAATGTTCAGGAGGTTTCCGGGATGGTTATAGGCTATAGGAGAGTTATAATACTCAACCCTTTCACCCTTAAAATCGCCCTTTGTAAAAAAAAAATTAAAGTCGCTTTTTGGACCCTTAAATGCCTTAGTGACTGCCTAACCAATACAAACGCACAAAAATTTATGTATACAGAATTGAATACCTAAAAAAATATAAACAATTCCACATATGTTTATCTTTTACGGACAACTCACAGTAATCATTTTTGTCTTACATTGATGATAAGTAAATTCCCGGGCAAGAGTAGCAGGGCACGGCAGGCATTCTTTTACGAATTTTGTCTTTCACCTCATTTATACCAAGAAGATCCCGGATAAGTAGATTCCGAGGCAACGCCTGGTAATCAGCATGGGGTATCTAAAAATGATTTTGATACGAATTTATTATTATTTTTCCTTTTACTTATTCAAGTAATAGAAAAAATACATTCATTTTCATTTATTTAGGCGTAGCAGCGCACGCCGCGTATTAGCTAATGATACTATAAAAATTAATAAAGTCTGTACATTATTTGCCTGTCTTTCCAAATAAGATCGATTAACTGTTTAATTCTTTCGCTTGTTTGTTGAACTTAGTAATCGCTTATGTATTCATCCAAGTTTGCTGTTTAAAATGCTAAATAAGTAACCAGGTTACATTGTAACTTATAATGTGTTTGTACTTCAAGAACTGTGAACACTAATTAAATTATAAAAGATACGTTCATCTTGGAAAAATTATTTAATTTAGTCTGAATTTATTGTTGTTATTATTATTATTGTTATTATTATTATTACTAGTTTTTATTATTATCTAGAATATGTTCATCCACTTTTCTTGTAGTAAACTTTATTTTATTGTATGTTCAATAGGAATAATACTGCCTATTTATAAGACTAATCGCAATGTTAAAGTTTAGACTTTATTATTATTATTATTATTATTATTATTATTACTTATTACTAGTTTTTATTATTATATAGAATATGTTCATCCACTTTCTTGTAGTAAACTTTATTTTATTGTTTTGTTCAATAGGAATAATACTGCCTATTTATAAGACTAATGTTAAAGTTTAGACCATACATATATTTTATATATTTATCATATATTTTGTCAGTGATAAGTTTTTAACACACTAGAAAATTACCCTTTTTCTAGCCGAATTTTTTATTAATCTTGAACCGAGATCGAATTCACAAATTTTAGCTTCCGAGACAGACACCTGGAGACTATCAAGGCCAACAGACTGGAATTTCCGTCCATCCCTTAGAACTTTCTACACTATTTGGTTCGTATTTATAATACATTTCCTACAACAAAATATTCTGAATCAACCCATCCTTCCTTCCTTTCTTTAATTCCAACTTCCGAGGAATCCAATTTTATCCTGTCCACCAGATTATATTCTGGATTATAGTAAATACAGTAATTTCATTAACATGAATCGGAGCACGACAGATCCCTACATTATTACAGGTAGTATCTTCAATACTAAGCTCTTTTTAAGCTAATTAAATTAATAAAACAATATAATTACAATCACAATAAACCAAGTAAGACAAAAGTAGCTTGGAAAGCTTTATACTTTTGAAGCCTTCTGTCTCTAGCGATTAACGCTAGTGTTAACTCTGCTGTTTACATGTTGCTTTGTTGCCTCCTACTGTGCTTAAAATCGTGATAAGATTATTACATTTACTGAGTTTTATTGCCTACATTTGGGTTTATTTCGCATTTTGTTACAGACTCCCAGCGATATTCATCGCTTAAGAAGAATACTCAGCATTTGTTTCGCGAACTTTTTAATACATCGTAATATCTTAAATAAACGTAAGTAGGCCTAATGTGATAGAGTTTCAAACATGAATATCGTTTCTACGGACTATTTAACTCATGCCCAAATGGGAGTCAATGACCAATCACATTTCAATTATGTTTGATTTAGAACCAATGACAGTCGTTTTTCACCTCGATTTTATCACTTTCATTTCATCCCTTTAAAATCAAGCTCCTTATTTTTTAACATTATAAAATAGCTAATAGCATTATTTTGCAGTGATATCATGTGGCTACCAGATTGTATATATAGTGCACGAATGATAGCAGATAGTGCTTGCGGGATAATATAAAAACATTTGTAGCAATGGATTATACCACAAAAAAAGAAACCACAGTTTGCACTTTCTTAAACATATTATTTTCCAGGAATTAACGTTGCACAAAAATATAATTCACATATTTACATCATAGGACATCAGAAATTAATTAATATACAGTTTGATGTGTTTCATTTTTTCTCCACTAGGATGCATTCTTACAATATTGCGATCCTTTGGAAATAATTAATATGATCTGGTTGCAGTGATGAACAAATGAAACAACAAACGTTTCTCACTCGTTTTCAAACATTGCCGTTTACAATAAATATAAAAATATTTTAAAATAACTATATTTAAAAAATGATTTGTGAGTAAACAGCTTAATTTCATTCGTTAAATAGTCCTAATAAATGCCACTCTTGATTTTTCAAATTCTCTAGATAATTTGGAAATCACTCGTGGCCTTACTTATGTTACTTATGATAAATAATTTATGTAGAGAGTTTATTGTGCATTGACTCAATTCTGGAAATGCATCTATTATTCATTACAGGGACTATTGTCGTCCAAACTGCTTTAAAAAAATTAAACTCAAAATATATAAAACTGTTATTTTCCCAGTTACATTATATGGATGCGAAACTGTATAGGCCTAACATACAATTTAACAAATATATATGTAAGTATGTATATTATTCCGTAAACCAGAAAATCGGACCATAATCTGACTTACTGAGGAATTGGCTTATTCACGCAATTCCTGCGTGTCACACTTTTTGGGATCTGGCTTCCGAAAAATATTATAAAAAATAAGCTTTCTTTTTACTGCATTTATGAACCTGACCTAAAATAATAGAAATGAAATCTTATATTTCATTAATATTATACCAGTCTCGTATGAGGGAAAAACCATAGACATTTTCTTTGCAAAAATTATTAATAGATAGATTGCGCACCAAATAAGCAATTTTTGAGTAATTCATTTTTAAGCGTAGTCTTTCATTAACCTTGTCCTCTTTGTAGAAAACTCAAAATGATTTTTTTTCCCAAAAAATCAGCTTTAAAAAGAAAACACTTTTAAAGTTCGTGGTGAACCACAGTGAGGTTACTAAATAAAGTATTCAAATCTTAAATCATTATAACGGTCGTCCTCAACTAAAACAAACTTCTGTTTAGAAACAAAGGCCTTTCAGAAATATATTCCATCATCAGCATGTAAAATTTAATTGAAGATTTTAGCGGATTTTATACAAAAGGTTTCGATCACTGGGTATGTTCTCGTTCAACATGTTTGTATTATTTGCTTCTATTAACATTTTAATGTACTCAATGATGTTCATTTTATAGTTATTTTCTTTGTGCAAGATAGACATTTGTGTTTATCGATTAACTTAAGTTGACGACTTGTTTTATATGTTTATCAAAGCTTGATTTCCTCTCGTTGTTATTAAAAATCCATAAAATGTTCACTGACTCTTGTGTTAAAATTCCTAGTAGTTTTGCCGATATACAACTTGTCGTATTTGAGTTTATAAACACATTTATTTTCATATTTATTAGTTCTTCTATCTTGTTTGAGATTATGCTATTTAGTTTATTGTTAGTTTTAAAAGCAATTCTTATATTTTATTGCCTTTCTTAATTGATTTTGTCAGTTTTATCGTTTCATTTCCTGTATACGTAAGTCAGTTAAACCCAATTATTTATATTTACATTACTTTTCACTTTCTAGTTTTGATTTTGTTTACTCTTTGTTTCCTAACTAGTCTATTGATTATTACTAGATTGCATATATTTTTACTGCCTGAAATTGTATATAATTAAATTATATATTGTAATTTGTTTTGTTTAAAGGTAGCTTTAACACTCTATTTAAATGGCGTGTCTTGATTTTTGTGTTTAGCTATTGTGCTGTTAGTCTGTTTTCTGTATGCTATTAGCTAAGTTAATGCTATTTAGTTTTTTAAGATTGTTATATCTAAATAGTTTATTGGATTATTCATTTCAGTTCCTTCTGCAATATAGTACAAGAAAACTTGTTTAATCCGGAATGTGAATAATGCGAAAATCTGTTCAATGTGAACAAACTTATTGCTCCCGGCGAAATAATAGTAATTTTACGTGTATTTATTTTGCATAAAACGGAATCTGTCCAACGCGGAAACGAAAGGATATTTCTATACAATCCATGAAAAAATTATAAAGCGGAAAGACAGAGAAATAAATTAGTTTCCACTTCATTGAATTCACGTTAGGCCGAAAAACAATAAGGAATGATATCTGCCGCCGGGTAAAGTAGAGATTCTACCTGTACCTGAAATTTTATTTCGGCCTCACTGCATACCCGTTATGTGAAATACAGATACCTTGTCTTACAAATAACCATTGCACTGTAAAATCTTAAATAAGTTTAAGTTCTGAGACCGATCTTTCGCAGGTAGCGTTCTGAATTTACTGAATAAAGATGGCTAAAACGTATGTATCATTGTCATTAAACGAAAAAGTGAAAATGATTGAAGATAAATCTCCAAATTTCCGGACCGATGCTCCAAAGTCAAGCTCTAGCTGTCCCTAAATCCTTAGGAAATAACTATTTCAAGGAATTTTCAGGTTGGCTGGACAGTTTTAAAACATGGCACAATGGAGTGTGGAATGAAATTTGCAGGGAATCAAATGATGGGGGCGAAAGTGTAGTTAGTGAGCGGAAACCGATAGTGCATTCTTTAATTTCAGGATACGCGCCTAAGAGACATTTTAACGCCGACGAAACGGGACTGTTTTTTCGCGCGTTACCGTTGAACAGCTCATACACACTATACTTCACTTTTCAACGGCAGCGGTAATTCAAGGTACGTAAAAGACATATACGGTACTCTATAATCTAAGATTATTAATAAGTTTTAGTTTTTCTATAATGCGGAATTTTGTTTATTGTGGGAAAAAAATGGTCCCATGTGATTCCGCTTTGAGCAAGTTTTACTGTCTTTTACTATGCATTTTGTTTATTTCATCCAAAAGATATTTTCTGTTTGATTTTTGTTTTCATATATATTACTAATAGGTCATCGATATATCTAATATTTTTATTTTAGATACTTCTTAAAGGCATTAGATTTTTCTAGATTTTGTAGAACTATTTTTAATATGAAACATGATGTCAAACTGCCCCTTGGTATTCCGTCATTCTGGGTATAATGCGGCCGCAATTCTTGTTTTTTTTTCGAAACCAAGCTCGATGTACAGTAATCAATTAAGAAGATAAAAGTTTTTTCGTCAAATAGCAAAGTCGTACCATTAAAAGAAGGGGTTTATCTACAGCAAAAATTTAAAAATCGCTCTAGCGGCTGCAATATTTATCGGTTAACACAACGAAATTCGATACATGCCATTTAAATAAAACGAGAAAAAATCAGAGAAATTCGACCACTGAAAGCTAATTAAAAAATTGCTCTACCAGCCGCCATATTTGTTTTCTCACAACGTAACTGGATAAATATGATTACTTAACAAAATAAATATATTCCGTAAAGCAGCAAAATCGAACCATAAATTCGACTTGCTGAGGTACTGACTTAGTCTAAGCAGTTCCTGCGTGATGGACTTTATCTATTTTCAACAGGCAGAAGATAACTAAAATCCAGGTGTTTATATTTTGTTACTAAATTAATGCCCTGTTTCTGGAACCTGAGATGCCGGTTCTGTAATGGTATGGAATCGTCAACTCGTGCTTTTATTTACAGGAATGTAATATACCTCTATCGGTTCAATAAAGAATCTGTGTGTGTGTGTATATATATATATATATATATATATATGCTATAATTATATTTTTGACATTTGGCAATGAAGGCAAATATGACATGAAAAGAAAAATGAATGCTTGAGTCGGAATTTGAACCCGAGTCTCTAAACTCTAGGTCACAAGATAGCAGTCTGCTAACAATTCCTCTTCATAGCACTTCCTCCTATTCTACTTCCTTCACAGTAGCCTATGCCCGCTCCTGGAATCTCCTTCCTCAAGATATCTTGGGTTTCCGCACACTTGGCACCTTTAAGTCACGCTTATACAGTTACCTGTTGGCTAATAATTAATTTTTCTCTATTTATTTAATTTTATACTATGTCATTAATATTTTTCCTCTATTTTGTATATATCTTGTAGATATTATATTTATTTAATTCGTTAAATTTAGAGTAAATCAAAATAAATTATAAATATTAATTGTATTGTATTCATAACTTGTAATCGTTTATATATATTATTTTTGTTTGTTTGTATTTTTTTAAACCTGATTGAGTGGTAGACAAGGCCTTAAGGCCTTAATTCTGCCAGGTAATATAAAGCTATTATTAATATTATTATTATTATTTATTATTATTATTACTATTATTATTATTAAACTCTGTACGTTTAGCGTTCTATTGAAAATACTACATATATAAGAAAATGTATGTTTGTGTTGGAATACATGAGTAGCTCAGTTGGTTAGAGCACTAAACGTACAGAGTTTAGAGATTCGTGTTCAAATCCCGACTCAAACATTATTTTACTTTTCATATCATAATTATAAATATACTATATGCCTCAACAAAATATACCATGAACGCAAGGAGGACTGCATCTGTAAAGTATTCAAGGAACTATGGCCCAGATATCATCTAGCAAAGTGTGAAAACAGGACTCAACCACTAAACACTCTAACAAAAGACTGGTTAAGAACAAAACTAAATTTATTGTACACATTGTGTTTAATAAAATCATATTAATAAAGAATATGCGACGTAGAGGACCGGGATTATACAGGGTTATAGGATATTCCCATTATAAACTTCAGGCTTGAAGAAGTGACTAAATCTACAACGTTTTGAATATGAACCCTTGTTGGGAAACGTTCCGTTTTTTGTTCTGCAGGTACAATTTCAAATTATATATTTAAATCTCCCGCTGCTACTGAGCGTATAAATTTACCTGAACTGTTACCATCAGGTTGACAATGTTAACGGTGCTTAGGTTACATCATTGTCAACACGATGATCACGCGATACCTATCCTGCCTCTCACAGTACATCTTCAAATTTAAGTCACATTCATTTGTGTACCATGGTTTAATATACAAATATAGAATATGCAGATGTAGTGTTATAAGGCATACGCTATTAGAAGACATTGGGGGAGCTATGCGTGGCTAGTTCATTTCGTCTAGCCTATCATAATCGAGCGGTGTTGTACAATTGGCGCTGTAACCAGGACATATCGTCTGTATCTTCCCCTCTTACATACCGATATCTGACAACGGTGCATGAAGAGTGAAGCGGGATTGACTTACCGCATATGTCTTCTAATAGCGTGCCTGGTTTAGTATACGGCGAAGCTACAGATAATGGGAAAGGTGCTCATCGACTTTATTAAGACCGATATCCGCACCGTGTGACTCCATCGCACGTGTTGTTCAACAAATTTATTCAACGGCTCCGGCAAAGAAGTATCTTCCTTCACTGTCAACAGTGTTGACTGTTGGTGCTCCAAGCAGGCGTCAAACTCCCAAGTTTGAAGAGGACATACTGCATCGCGTTGAAGACACCACGACAACGAGTACTCAAACAATTGCTCATGCAATGGATGTGCTTCATACCATCATTTGATAGGTTCTCCACGAGCAGCAACTACACACTTTTCATACTCAAAGGATACACGCAATGCCTCCCCCATGTTATACTGCGTGCTAAATTCCTCACACCGTCATGTGGATGAGCTCCAGTTTCAACAACTTTCATCGAAGAACGTAGGTTCCCTAAGCACGCTGTTTTGAACTCGAGAAACAGTCATTATTGAGATGACGAAAGCCCCCATGGATTCGATCTGCGTTTAGGCATTAATGTGTGGGGAGATATTATGAACGGTGTTTTGATTGGCTCTTATATTCTACCACTCCGCCTCACGAGTGACACTTACCTTCGTGGAAGAGGTACTGGGCGCATTCTTGGAAGATATGTCATTGGACATACATCGATGCTTATAGTTTCAACAACGATGGCGTCCCAACCTATTTTTCACTTATTATTCGTGAACATCTTAATCGATGTTTCGGTCAGTGATAAATAGGCGAGACGGCTCGATTGCATTACCTCTACGATCGCCAGATTTAACTTTACCAGGCTTGTTTTCTGTGGGACCACATGAGAACTCTTTTGCATCAGACTCCTGTGGATACTCCATTTGCCACGGTTTATGACAGCTGCACAGGAGATTTAATAGACAGCAGGTGTAATGGAACAAGTGTACCAGAACGTAATTCGCAGGTACAATGTATGCAATGAGTTTGATAGTCGTCACATCGAAACGTTGTTATAATGTATAAGCGATAACCACAATCATAGGTAAATCAGGTAAGTTAGGTTAGATTGCGTACAAACAATTATTCGTTCAATCACACAGTGGAGTTTCTTTATTTTCCCTTTGATAGTATGTACTGTCATGAAATCAGTGAATGTTGGGTTGTGTAAATGTAAGTAATTGAGGCATAAACCATTGTTATCGATGTATCCTTGGCAGATGAAGGAGATGTAAACACTTAGTGGGAACTTTTAACAACTGAAGTAAGAAAACTATACATTTCCGAACAAATGTTTCTATTTAAAACATTATATGCTCAGTAACCTCTATGACCCCCAGAGGTTTGCAATGGGATTTTCGAACACTCTGTACAACAAGCGAATGCAGGATAATTGGTATATTTATAGATCAAGAACTTTACTAAATTTAATTGTCATCTGACAAACAAGTTTTCAATAGACTTGGTAATATGGCAATCTACTGTCAGAAATTAATTCAAAGACAGCTTCGGGTTCCCAAAGATATGTTTGTTGTCGTTATGACGGACAATACCTAGCATATACGATATCTGCTGTGGATCAACAACATTAATAAATCAAAAGATATCTGATAAGTATCTCAACTTCAGAGATCCATGGCATCAATTTATAGTGGTCAATATTCAGACACCATTTTTTTGCAAAAGATTATTATTTTCTAAAGTAATATATATGAGTATAACATATACATTTTAATACAGTTGTCTTTTACAGAGATAAAGATGACACAGTTATGAAACATATATAAAAGTTTTTTTTTTCAGGAACAAGGTCAGTTTAAATCCACGTGCAAGATTTATAGATATGTATTAAAATCATAAATATTATCTCATTTCTTATGGAACTAGAGTTCAATGGCAGAAACTTTTGTAGGAAATGCAACAAATTACGTATTACTATAATGTTTCATAACAGCAGAGTACTACCACTACATCTGAAGGAAAATAAGCGCAATTCAATTAGTTTGGTTAAGTAACTATCACATGGGAGCATCTTTGTCCCACGTAGGGAATATACTGGGTAGAAAGACTATTATTATTATCCCACTAATATCACTGTTCTCATTCTACCAGTGATTCAGAAGCAAAGCAGCTATTGTGGCTGTTCTTATAAAAATATTTAAAAAAAATTATCTTCACCGATCCAATCTAGTAGACCAGGAAAAAGTTATATATATATATATATATATATATATATATATATATATCTCCACCGCTGTGGTCTCGAGGTAGCGTGCTGCCTTGTCACGCAGCGGGCCCGGGTTTGATTCCCGGTCGGGACAGACTCCTGGGTGAGTTTTTTCGGGGTTTCTCTTCACCTGTAAGACAAATGTCAGAAAGCTTAGGCCCCCACGGTCCCCGTAAATCATCCGATCATCATCATTATTATCATCATCATCATCCTTCATTGGTGTGGAAAGCAACGGGAAGCTACCACACCTATAATTCCCTACTAAAGCTGCAAAGCATAGCATGGAAATGCTATGATTGCAGTGAAAGCCTGCCTTCGAGCAGAATACGGATGGAGATTATATATATATATATATATATATATATATGTGTGTGTGTGTTGTTTAGCATTGTTATACATAACTACCACGTCTTTATTCAGATTATCAACTCTGATTTTCTTCCAACTATTTTTTAAATCGGCATCAAGTAATGACCAATTTATACTCGACATGTTTTAAACCATGTTCTTGTTAATATAAAATTCGCCGCTAGACATTTATTATAACAACTCTTTTGGATAAATGATTGCTTCTAATCCTTACCAGACACTAAATAAATAAGTAGCATGTAAAGGATGCATGAAAGGGCGAAATATAACAAAATAAGCAGTAAAGTATTAAAAAAAGCTAAAATAAAGCCTTGCCATAAAGTTAGCCATAAACTTAGTTAGATTATTATGAATACCATATTTGTATTCATAAGTAATTATATTTTTACGACTGACCTCATAATTGCAGATTTCTTGAAGACTATAGTTTCGATACGCTACGTATCATTATCCACCTAACTGATAACACTGGTCAACATGATTTTTTCTTTTACTGATTCTTTCTAAAGATTATATTATATCCTCCAATATGTGATCCATCTTAAGATCAAATTTTGTACCTCGCTTTCCACAATTCACCTATTGTGTCATGTTTCACACACATAGCATATTTTTATTGCTGACTTCAACCTAACTATAATTACAAAATACCGAAACTATATCATATGAAAATAAAATAAAACAAGGAAAGAATCGTTCTTTCAGAAAGTTCCTTACAATAAAATGGCGAGGCGTTAATATTTAATTAAATCTATTATATTTAAAAATACAAACAGCGCAAAATAACATGACATGAAAAACTACATAAAGCTAAGTTTATAACAAATAATTACACTAGCTAACATGATTTTTGTCTCATGAGTGCCAATAGTTGTACTTAATGCAGTTTTTATCGTGTTTTCAAATATGTATTCGGAATTTCTCCATCACCCACAGTTTTTGTATTTCAATTTCAATTAATGGATTTAAATAATTATTTTTTTTAATTAACGTTTTTTTCGTGCATTTGTCCATTGTAAAATAAAACGGAGAACACTTTCATCAGGAGATTTCAGCTATGGAAAAGAGATATCAAGGCAAATGGAATCTTAATATGCTGGCCGATTATTGTTGTAACATCAAGAGGAATGCTCCACAGGCGAAATATAGCAGAAAATCGTCATTTCTTACTTTCTAGGTGAGTCCGAATGTTCGAATATTGTGTAGTTACGAATGTAGAAAATATTAAGTGTTTGAAATTATGTCTCTCGGAAACCTTACTTGATGGAGAAAAACCGATATCATATTTGAATTCAGGAGAAAAAATACTATCAGAATCACATATTTTTCTTTCTGAGACAAAAAACGTTTTTTTTTTTTTTTTTTTTTTTGCTCAGTGTAATGATACATATCTTATCGAAACTTCAAGAAATCTACAATTATGAGGTGAGTCGTAAAAATCTAACTATTTATTAATTAAAATAAACTTCACAATGTCACTTCCTGTAAATATTAATGAAAATCATATTTGTATATTTAAATAATTTATGACGGTCGCCAATAAAAAAAAAGGCATTTTGCCATAAATTGTGACTCTACTCATAAGCCTTATTCGTAATTTATTGAAAGAATCTCAAATGAATTACATTCGCAGGTAAATCTAAGAATTATAATAAATTAGGATTAGAAAATAATAATTGTGTACCTTCAGCGAGACTACTCCCTGCAAATATTTTGTGCACCTAAAAACATACCCCAGTTGTGACCCCTGTACGCCATGAAATTCAGTAATTACACATAATATGTTACTTTTTTTAAAACCATATAGAATAGGTGCACACTTTCAGTATACATTAGTACAGTCTCGCATGCATCATCACGACACGTGTTGTCTCTCTGTCGTCGTGTGCGACCTCAACCTCTTTCTCCCAACCAACATTAAAACTTGGTTTGTATACAAATTTATTTTTTGCAAAACTGATGGAAATGAGTGCAATAAATAACTTTAAAAATATGATAAATGATGGTTGAGTGAACAATATGTCATGCAAGACCTTCAAATGAAATATGAATTGTGTTTCACGGGAGATACAAATATTATAACAAACGCTAAGATCCTCCTCTAATCAAATTACAACAAACTCACATTTTTTTTAAATCTAGAACGCTTTTCAAATTATACAATTAGTGGTTGTAGTAACGGAAGCATCATTATCAGCCGTTGTCTTCCGGAAACCGTTTGCCATTCCTCTCTGTCTATCCATTGATCTTCCTCCAATCCTCTGACAATCATAGCCGCTTGCACACCTTCTAGCTTTTCTTTGGTCTTCCTTTCTACTTCCTTTCCATTGGGATCCACTCCATAATAGCAGGAGCAGTCAGTCATGTAGTGTGATTACACCACTATATTTTAATCTACTGATGAGGAAAATAAAATATAAGTATAATGTATATAATATATTTAGTACGTTTGACTTCTAATCAAAAAGTTTGTGTCTTACAAGATAAATAATTTGTATAGCAATAACTATAGCGTTATTTATTATAATAAGACTTGACTCAATACTTTCTAAGAAAATAATTGAAGATCGAGTAAAATCTTCTCATTTCGAATGTGGATTTGACCCTAAAAGATCTGCTCTTCTATTTTATTCAATGATGACCAGGTGAGTTGCGTCGCATTTCGAAGCTGGACGTGAAAAGACATGAAGGCTTCTTGTTTAGGACTCGAGATATAAGAACCAAAGGATTTACCTTCCGAAGGAAGCAATCTCAGAATTTTCATGCCCCGAAAAAATCCATAGAACTTGAAGAGGTTTGAACCCACTAATTTCGGAAACAGAGACAATCTGGTTTTAGTTGGTAATAATCGTTCATTCTCTCAGTATCGGCACAGGATAAAATTCTTCAACATTATAATAGACAATTATCGTCTTTAAAATATGAAAAAATAATATGTTTAATAATTATAAAATACGTTATGTAAAACCATTCACAATTTGTTTTTCTTCATGATTGTATAATATTCCATTTTAATTCATATTTACAGACTTTTTAATGTCTAATGTCACTTCACTACTAGTGCCTATAGTTAATTTCAACAGGTTATGTAGAACTGTTGTTTTGAATTTTACTTTCTTTTTCAGAAGTTAGCGATTTAATTTTTTTATTATGAAATGGCGATTTACGATAAAAAAATAGCAATTAAATGCCAATCCAGTATTTACCAAGAAAACTCGTAAGTCGTGTTAATAGACTCCATGATCTCCCGAATACAAGTCTCAAACGTTAATATTTATCATTAAGTGTACTGTAACAATAGTATTCATTCACTTGTTTTCTTTTTTTCACTTTTCTGTTCTTATATTTGTATTACTTGCGTATGTAATGTCTATGTATACAACCCAAATCGCATTTCCTTCTTCATTTATCCCACTACCTTGAGATATTCATTTCATTCTTGGTGCTAATAATCTGTTTTCCTGATCACTAAATAAGTATTTTGCTAAGACCATAACAAACAAGGATCTATGAAAAACAACTAACAGGAAATTGGGAAATAACTCAAATATAGAAAGAGAATATTGAAACACAGCTAGAACATATTTCGCTTTGAATCCCCAAAGATCAACCAGAACAATAGGTAAATCAAGAATCGCTACTTAAGATTCATAAAATTTGGATGGATTTATAGAATAGAATTAGAATAGAATAGATTTATTTAGCCTGGTGAAGTTAAGGTCATGTGGCCTTCTCTTCCACTAACCAGGATAAACATATGTTACATATAAATACAAAAAATTACAATAATGGCCAACTAAACAATTAATTATCTGTCAAATTGAATAATAATGAAAATAATGTCTAATAATACAATGAAATTAAATACAATTAAAATTAAATTAATGATATAATGAATACAGAAAGGAATAACAGTTCGAATCTACTATACATAAAAAGAAAAGAAAAGAAAAGAAAGAAAAAATACAAAGAAAGTAATAATGAAAAAACATTATTAATTTTTAAAAAGTAATATTAGTGAGTTGTTTCTGTTAGTAATTTTATTTTCAATTTGTTTCTGAAAGATGGTAAAGTTTGACAGTCTCTGACATAGGGTGGAAGTGAATTCCATGTTCTAGCAAGAGAAATTGTAAAAGATTTCGAATAATAGGTAGTATGATGAGGAGGGCTATAAAGGACACTGCGCTCAAGAGATCGGGTATCTAATTTATGTGTATCAGAGAATCTAGTGAAGCGGTGTGATAAATAATAAGTTAATGAAGTGTGTAATATGTTATAGAGAAGGCATAGGGAATGGATGTCTATGATCTAGTAGACGAAGCCATGACAATTGTTCCAGGATGGTGTAAAGTGATCAAATCTACGTATAACACAAATAAAACGTATGATACTGCACATATAATACATTCGCATGGTACACTAGTATAGTCAGAAATGAGGCATAAAAGTTAGGAAAGAGTTGAAAGAGAGTCAAGGTATTGGCAAAAAATATTGATTAAAGCCCTATGCTTCTCAGAGGAGTCAGATGATACTTACTTACTTACTCACTGGCACTATCGAACCCGAAGGTTCATGGCCGCGCGGACATAAGCTCTCCATACATCCATATCCTGAGCTAATGCTTTCCAATCATTCCCTGTATAATCTACTTCCCTCAAATCATAGTTAATATTGTTCTCCCACCTCATTCTTGGCCTACCAACTGGGCGTTTTCCCTCTGGCTTTCCTACAAGAAGCTTCCATGCACGTCTTTCATTCCCCATACGCGCAACATGTCCTGCCCATCGCAGTCTACGAGACTTAACTGTTCTTATTATATCTGGCTTCCTATAAAGAGATGTAGTTCATTGTTATGTAGTCTTCTCCATTCAAGTCAGATGATACTATTACTATATTTATATGCTTTAAACCAGAGATGGAACAAATGCTCTTTAGACCTCAAACAAATGAATCCCTACAATATTCACATCTTACACCTGAGTATGTTTACATTATGAATGACACCACAAAGCGGGCAATCAAGTTTCGTCATGACTAAATTAACAGCTAGATGTATATTCGTGAATTGGAAATTAATTATTTCTGAATTCAGAATAAAAAAAACTGAGTGTTTATTGTGTTCTAAACAGTTGTGCTCCTTGAGACATAATAATACCAGAGGAATTTCATTTATCCATTATGATCATCATGGAAATGCTAGACTTTCAGAAATTATTAGAAATAGTTATGTTAGCAATAATACTGTATGTTGACGTGAATTAAATATGATTAATTAGTAATATATAACTTATGTTCTTACATTATTATTATTATTATTATTATTATTATTATTATTATCAAAATTAACTAAAACTAACTCACTGGCACTATCGAACCCGTAGGTTCATGGCCGCGCGGACATAAGCTCTCCATACATCCCTATCCTTAGCTAATGCTTTTCAATCATTCAATAAGTACCTTTGTCGAAAGAGTGACGATCTTTCACCGTAAAAATACAACCGTCAAGAAATGCGGACATGGGTTCTTATTACTATTATTATTATTATTATTATTATTATTATTATTATTATTATTATTATTATTATCAAAATTAACTCACTGACACTATCGAACCTGTAGGTTCATGGCCGCGCGGACATAAGTTCTCCATATATCTCTATCCTGAGCTAATGTTTCTAATCATCCCCTATATATTACTATTATTTATTTATTTATTTATTTTACACGAGGAATGATAAGAAAAGACTTGAGAGATTTTGCAGCCATCTTGTTGTAATGTTTAGATACATGTGAGCACTGTGGACTATTTTCGAAATTGAACTATATTATAGGCGATATTCGATCAAATTTGAATGATGATACCTTACTCTTCATATTGCGCCTCCCTGTATCTACAATTAAGCCTGTATTTTATAAATTAGTGTGGGGGAGAAAAAAAATCAATGTTCAACAATGAACCCGAAGAAAGTTTGGAAAACTAAATTTGAGGAAGAAAGGCTTCAAGAAATTGGTATTTGCTTAATCCTCCTTTAGGTTAAAAGATTCCGCCACTGCTATAATTTGCATACCTAGAGATAGCCTTGGTTACAATTGCATTTAAAACTGCATGATGTCACACGCCTCCTCCGTTTATCTAGCTCCCGACTGATGTTATATAGAGTTCTAATACTAATTGATTTTCCCCCTCAAATACTAATTTTTACCTTTGACATATACTTCGTTTCCAATAAGCAAGTATAACTTTCATTGACCAAAAATCGAGTTTAATCCAGATGTTAATCTGATAGCTTACGTTATGGCCAATAGCAATATTGTAATTATAAAATAATATGGCTTTTGCTATTTTAGGTCTGTGTAATTTCTCTCTCTTTGCAACAGTTTTTTGAGCAACTAATTAACACCGGTCATTCTGCCGAATCATCGGATCTGGAGATGGCAGGGAAGTCGTGAAGGAACGCAGGAATGAAGAGAATGTCCAGACTGTTCGCTTCATTTGTTACACAAAATCAACAGATGAAAGTTTGCAGATTGCGTAACACCTGTCATTCACCCAGTACAAACAATTCTACTCAGTATCGTATTATGTTTTGCGAAATTCTCAGCATTCAAGCAATGTCTGTTGTCCTTCATTCGAAAATCAATTCACATTTACCCCTCTTAAATACACTGATGTCCAAATGTTAAGCATAATTATTTATTTAATTAATGATCTTGATAAGTTAATGGCATATGGCATTGTCTTTCACACAATCAGAACAAACATATGTTAAATTGATATAAAAAAACATACATAATGTGAGATATTTATACATATTCCAATGAAGAATTATTCCAGTAATAATAGTAATAATAATAATAATAATAATAATAATAATAATAATAATAATAATAATAATAATAGTAATAATTAATATTATTATCATATAACAATAATAATCTTCTTCTTCTTCTTCTTCTTCTTCAAGCATTAGACCTGTTCGTCTGTTCCGACTCAAAATTGCTCACGCCATTTCTTTAAAGGTCGACCTATATTTATGTCCCTCTCGGATTATACGGTTCTTGCCGTCCTAATGGTTGGCATTCGTAGGACATGGTCTCTCCAATTTATTCTAAATATTTCTATTATTGTTGTGAGATTGGTTCTCTGTTTAATTCCATTCTGATATCAGTATTTATTTTGTGATCTAATAATAATAATAATAATAATAATAATAATAATAATAATAATAATAATAATAATAATAATAATAATAATAATAAATACAATAATAATAAAAGATAAAAATATGAACTGCACGATGCAGCAGAACTTAAAGGCCCTTCGCCTACCAGTAGGCTGCTGACCTCACATCCATATGTATTAATCACAGAAATGAACGATCACCTGGCGAGTATAGGGGTGTCATGTAGTCAGCATTCCAGAACCCTCAGCCGTTAGAGCTGGATTTCTCAACCCGGAGCCGATATATATTTAGCTGCCTAAATAAGGTAAACGTACCAGTATTAGACACTGCATTAGTAATTGACACTTTCACATTAAAATGTAATAAATAATATTCTCGCAGGAAGTGCACATTTGACTGAGCGTAGTGGTTCCTAGAGGGTATGGCCTACACCACCAGTTCAAATGTGCACTTTCCACGAGAACCTTATTTGTTAACTTTAATGTGAAAATGCCAATTACCAATGCAGTGTCTATTACCGGTATGTTTAGCTTACCATAATGACCAAAATTCCATGAGAAAATTTCTTCCCCCATGGTGATCGAACCAACCATTCAAGTCCCGAAGCTCTGTGCAAAGTCGGGTAAGGCGCGGAAACGGATAAATTCTATGCATTAAATAAACATATTTTTATAAATTTAAAGATAATATGTTTAATAACCCAAATTGAAAATAAAAAAGCCAAGTGCAGATTAAAAATATTCATCGTTAGTAATGCCACGAGTGATTTCCAATTTATCTAGAGGATTTGGAAATCAAGAGTCGCATTTGTTAGGACTGTTAAACGAACACTCTTAAGCTATTTACTCAAACGTCATTATTTAAATATAGTTATTGATATTTTTAAAATATTTATATATTTAATGTAAACGGCCATGTTTGAAAAACAATCAGAAATGTGAGGTTATATATTTTCACTGCAACTTGATCATATTATTTATTTCCAAATAGGATCGCAATATTGTAAGAATACACCATAGTGGAGAAATAATGAAACACAATCAAACTGTATATAATAATCAACACTATAGGATATTAATTTATTTGTTTAGAAAACAACTCAATAAAATCAAGGAAAACTGTTAATTATTTGCTATATTCAATGTATTTGTTGAAGAACAATAATGCTCTGAGCTGTTCAGAATATTAACAAAGAAGGAGCCTTCTTTATCACAAAAGCAGGAGCTGATAAAGAGAAATCGATAAAGAGCGAGGTGAAACACGACTGTCATTGGTTGTAAAACAAAATTCATGATGAACGTGATTGGTTCATAGATTCCTATTTGGGGCATGAGTTAAATAGTCAATTTAAAAGTACTGTATGAAATGTGATTTTAACAAGAACAGCTAATTTGACAAGTTTCCTCTGATTTTATTATAAATTAATTATTTTTACATTATGGGTAATCGAATCCAAAAATACACAAAAAAGTGAATGAATCAGGGCTTATGAGAATTTTCTTCACTATAAAAAATAGCGTACTTTATTGAGTGGATAACTTGTTTGGATTATATAAAAACATTATTTTCTTAAATACTTTATTCGACCCATATGTTTACAGATTGAATCATCATATTTCTATGATAAACTGCTCATGTTTAAATATTATTTTAATGAAGCCCACAAAAAATAAAACACTGAATTTAAAATTATAAAACCGCTGTACATTATTTATGGATCGGCATTCAGTTTCATCCTTACATATTTTAAGCCCTTCACAACTTTCGTATTTGATTCTCTCTGACCAGAAAGTCACGATATAAAATCCAAACGAGTACGATAGAACGTTTATGTACACCTATGTGGAAAAAAAAATTGAAGACCTGCCTTTTTTCGAATAGGAAGTAAAAATTTGTCATTGCTAGGTAAGAGAAATGTGTGGTAAAAAAATGCGATATGAAAAGTATGTCCCGCGAGTGGTTAAGGCAGGAAGCCTGGGCGCAGAGCAACGGGACTTGCGCTGGTTCGAGTCTCCATGGGGGAATAAATTTTCTTGTAGTATTTCGGCCAGTATGGAACCGGAGCCCACCCAGCATCGCGAGGCATTTGGGTAGCTACAATGAGTAGCGGCTCCAGGTTGACAAAACTAGCTATAACGGCTGGGGACCCGACATGATCACCACATGTCACCCCTACACTGGCTAGATGATCATCCACCTCTGTGATTGACACATGTGGATGTGAGGCCAGCAGCCGTATGGTAGACTTAGGGCCTTCTAGGCCTGTCGCGCCAGGAGTATATGAAAAGTATATCCCCATCAAAAACCCTGTGCATAGCAACATACCTCCTGACATAATGATGAACATAATAGCCATACCCCCTAAAAAAATTAAGAATAAAATATATGAAAATCAGAACGATTGATAGGTTAGGAGTAGTCAACATTACATTCTTAAATAAAATGAATAAATAAATTCATAATAAACACCTATAATTGCTATAAATCAGCCACACCCAGTGTGCAGGGATTTAAACAAAAATATCTCTAAGGCCCTTCATATAAGACTTGCAAACGCTAGGAATTGGGAGATTCTTAAAATTATTTTTTTTTATAATTTTTCATGAATTAAACTAATTTTTCACTAGACTATAACCCTTAAACAACTTCTAACAAATGAGCAAGATAATTTATTTTGTCAGGCAGAGACCAGAATGTTCATCAAACTGTAAGTAGATAGGGACAGAGAGAATCGCATTATACCTTTCATGTCCATCTTTTTTTTTTTTTTTTCCAAATGCCCCAGGTTTGTCTTTTCGGCATTCCTGGTTTCTCTCCTGGAATGGCGTACTTGTAACCCACTTCTGAGGTTGGGACGCCTGGAAGGAGGGGTTACGTTGCCCCGATGATATGATGGGAGATGATGATGATAATGGTGCGCCAGGAGAGTCCCTAATCCTAAGCTTAACCTAAGATGAATATGAATGATGATGATTGCGATGGCCATATGATTTCGGGGACCGTTTGGCCTTAAAGTTTTCCTGACATTTGTCTTACAGGTGAGGAAAAACCCCGATAAAAACCTCACCCAGAAAAACTGTCCCGACCGGGGATCGAACCCGGGCCCGCTGCGTGACAAGGCAACACGTTGCCCCCGAGACCACAGCGGTGGACATTCATGTCCATCATTAATATAATTATTAGAGGACGAAGCATTTAGTTACATTAAGAAAATCGTATTTCGACTGTTAAAATCTGTTAGAACTTTATTAACAGACCAAAATCACAACGACTTAAATCAAGAAAGTAGTTTTATTATTCGGGTGCGAAACATGAACTCTTACTTTAAGGGAGAAAGAGGAGATTACAGGTATTTGAGAATAAAGTACTTAGGAAAATTTTTGGACCAAAGAGAGATGGACAAACAGGTGAATGGAGAAGACTTACGCAACAATGAACTACATGGTCTTTATAGGAAGCCAGATATAATAAGAACAGTTAAGTCTCGTAGACTGCGATGGGCTGGACATGTTGCATATGGGGAATGAAAGACTCGCATGGAAGCTTCTTGTAGGAAAGCCAGAGGGAAAACGCCCAGTTGGTAGACCAAGAATGAGGTGGGAGAATAACATTAACTATGATTTGAGGGATGTAGATTATACAGGAAATGATTGGAAAGCATTAGCTCAGGATAGGGATGTATGGAGAGCTTATGTCCGCGCGGCCATGAACCTACGTGTTCGGCAGTGCCAGTGAGCGAGTAAGTAAGTAAGGTTTATCATTTACTTCAATGTCTCTTGCCTTCTCGACTTTTATCAGAGGATTTAAAGATTCAAATCGTATTTTTAAAAAAAAGTATTGTCTGTAATGCTGTATAGTTAAGAACATGGTCTCTTATATTAAGGAGAGAAAAAAAGCTAAAAGCTTTTGGAAATAGAATTCTGAGGCTAAAATTCGGTGCATATTGGATCAGAATACCGGAAGTTTCACAACCAAGAACACCATAATGTATATCGTAGTAGTGTATAGTATAGTAGGATCATGAAGTCTGTAAAGTAAAGCAATCCCACTGGCCTCGGGAGGCCCTTGGGGTAGTGGGAGGTTAATAATAATAATAATAATAATAATAATAATAATAATAATAAATAATAATAATAGCTTTATTTTACCTGGCAGAGTTAAGGCCTTAAGGCCTTGTCTACCACTCAACCAGGTTTTAAAAAAATACAAACAAAAAAAATAGTCTTAAATCTAAATTACAATATGTATATATATATATATATATATATAATATATATATATAAACGATTACAAGTTATGAATACAATACAATTAATATTTATAATGTATTTTGATTTACTCTAAATTTAACGAATTAATATATAATTATGTACAAGATATATAAGAAAAACGAGGAAAAGATTGACATAGTATAAAATTAAATAAATAGAGAAAAATTAATTATTAGATAACAGGTAACTGTATAAGCGTGACTTAAAGGTACCAAGTGTGCGGCAACTCCTGATATCTTGAGGATGGAGATTCCAGGAGCGGGCAGAGGCTACTGTGAAGGAAGTAGAATAAGGAGGAAGTGCTATGAAGAGGAATTGTTAGCAGACTGCTATCTTGTGACCTAGTGTCAATATTGTGGTAAGAGGATAACTTCTCAAATCTGGACGCCAGGTAAGGAGGGATGTAGGAATTCAGAAGCTTGAAAAGTAGTGAAAGAGGGTTCAATTTACGTCTGTCAGTAAGATGGAGCCAAGAGAGGTTATTAAAGTGTTCGGAAATATGGTCATAACGGCGGATATTGAAAATGAATCGAACGCAAGCATTATGAACACGCTGCAGTCTCTGCGACAAGTCATAGCTCCCACTTTTTTTAGACAATCAGCACTTGATGTCAGCCCAGAACATGCGTCCGGTACTCATTTCAGTTAGAGGCTGAGTCGACCCCAGGACCATGGTGCCACCCGAGGGTTTGGGTCAGTTTAAAAATCCTGGTCCCACGGGGCTCGAACCCTCGACCTTCCGGCTTGTAGCGCAGTGCCTTAACCACTACGCTTATGAAGTCTGAGAGATTGAAATAATAAGATCATGCAGCTCGAATACACGACAGAATACGAGAATCTTATACCTTTCATATTTATTTTGTGGGAAATTATTGGGGAAGACCATTTGGAAACCCTAGAAGCAGGTGGAAGGATAATATACAGGTGGATTTTAGGAAACTGTGTATCGGATATATAGACTGAATTTAGTTTACTGGGGATAAGAATCATTGGAAGGCCGTAGTGAATACGGTGGTATTGACCACAAGGGTTTCATAAGTAACACAGTAGTGGTAAATGTACTTAATTCAAATAATAGACTTGAGGCAATATTTTGTTCAATAGAATAAATAATTCCTGTTTGATTTTTTGATATGTGTAACACTAATGTGGAGAAAGTGCTGTCGGAATCACATTGAAAGACGGCACAGAAGATTATAACTGTTATTCCCACAAGCCTGTTACAATCTTCCGGTTTTCCCAAATCACCGGGAGGACCTTGCCCTTCATTGTGTGCAAGGTGGAAGAATTCAAAAGCAAAACTTGGAAATCCCCAATTGAGAAGAACTTGTCTTCAGTGTTTAGAATTCCAAGATAAAAAAAACTACATCCACACGTGTTCAAAATGCCTCTGCAGTTACAGTG
>JASPKZ010005476.1:0-22742 GCA_030220185.1 Diploptera punctata
CTGATTTTAAAGAGATGGAAGCCGTGGGTGTCTCAGTGGTCCGCTTTATATCCCATTTTGTTTAACATTTTTACCGCCGATGGTCCAAGGAGCACGTACAGACGGTCCTGTATGCAGACGGAACATAGCGATCTAATGTGTAAGGTAGATCGCTTTTAAAAGGACAGTGAGGGAAATGCAGAGAGCACTCCGGGATATTGAGGAGTGGGCGGGACAGGTGGCGTATTAAAATCGGACATGAAAAAAGTCACGCAAATTGTCTTTAGTATCCGTATAATTGTTGATAATATTGATACGATTCACTTTGGATGACTCGGGCCCTTCGAAACCAGACCGACTGTTCAGTATCTTGGGGTGACATTTGATAGGAGGTTCACATTGTTGAGATCTCCCTCTCTGCCTATTAAAACTAGGATTTTGCTGTACAAGGCCTGTCTACGATCCTTGATTACCTATGCCTGTCAAGCGTGGTTAACATTAGGAAAGAGCAGAATAAATCAACTACAGGTGGCTTCAGAATAAATGACCCTAAGATTCGCGGGTGGTCGTTAGCCATTATAGACTAGGGTGGATTTCATCCATGCGGATCTGGGTATAGATTGTCTCCTGGACGTGATGGGTCAAGCAAGCAAAAAATAGATATGACAGAGCACATAAAAGTAATACTAAAATTATAAGTAGGCTGGAGGCATATAACGAAAAATTGCCAACTAAAAATAAGATACCCAAGTTACTATTTGAAACAATAGGAGTTATATTGCTCCTAGGCTGTAAAACATTCATACGTTTTTCTACCATCACGTTCAGGAGATGATATCAAGGTATCATGAGGCACCTGTGGTATGATTGTGACTACTTGTGGGCTAGAGGTCAGTGCTAGAGTGAGTCGAAGCACGGGACAAGGACGACGATTCATTCACGACGGCTGGTGGTTGCTGGGTAGATCCTATGATTCGGGAGGGCGTGGCTTGCTTTCCCTACTTAATTTTACATCATAGCGGATTTGTTTGTATATTTTATGATTTTTTTTTGTGATTGGTATATATCGTATCCCCATCCATAGTAATTCTGCCCGAAGGCAGGTCCTTCACTGCAATCATAGCATTTTCATTGCAATGCTTGCAGCTGTACTAGGGGAATGTGTAGGTGTGGTAACTTCCTGTTGCTTTCCACACCGGTGGAAGGATGATGATGATAATGGTAAGGAGGGTGGCCATGTGATTTCGGGGACCGTTTGGGGCCTTAAAGTTTTCCTGACATTTGTCTTACAGGTGAGGAAAAAACCTCACACAGTAAAACTGCCCCGACGGGGGATCGAACCCCGGGCCGCGCGTGAAGCAGATGACCACAGCGGTGGACATATATCGGATATGATAATCATTTGTATGTGATTATAGAGTGATAGCGGTCGACTGACCGTAGTTACAGATAGCGTGTTCTTTCAGTATAATTTAAATAGACTATTGCTTAGTTATGAATAGTTATATTTATAACTGTGTTTGATTTTAATTTTTTACTATTTGGTTTATAGTGTCCTAATTTAATTATTGTCTGCGGTGTTGGTGGTGGTTTTTGAAGCTCGTTAGGGTAATTGTATGTTATTACCTTTATGGTAGCTCCGTTTGTGCTGAAGGTTAACAGCTCACCCCTCTTCTTATTAAGAGGTGATAGGTTAGTAGTAGTATGAAGAGACAAAAAGATGAGAAAATAAGTTATTGACGAAGGTTTTGTAAACCCAACCAAAACGGATAGACCAAGTAACGTTGGTACTAGTTGTAAACCTATTACAACATCAACCTCTTTCGATCCTTTATCAGAGTCAGATGAAGTTGAGAGGATATTAGAACAAGATGTAAGGCAACGAAATTTCATTGTTCTCCTACAATTATATATCACTAATAATATTGAAGAACAAACGTTAATGAGATTGAAACATGAATATATAGCACAATACATTACGATTGGTTTTAAGATTAGGGTAACTAATAAGGATAAAACTATGACACATTGTGCAAAACATTATTATACGATAAAGTTTGAATATTTCACATATGATACAGAACAAGCCGTAGATTTGCAAAATTTGTTTTGAGCGGGATTCCACCATTATACCAGGGCGCCCCGGTTCATTCGGAGCTATTATCACGAGAGATCTGTGGTTCGTGTAGGCCAGCTGAGCAAGAGCGATATAAATAAAGAAACAGGCAAAAAAAAGAAACGGTGCAATTACCGTTATGGGTGGTGACGATCCCTAAAAAAAGACGAAGAAATAAATAACATAAAATCCATTACAGGAATTTTAAAATGTTAAAAATCACATTTGAAGATTATAGCGTGCAACCGGGGATACAACAATGTTTTCGGTGCCACAATTTTGGCCATTAAAGCCAATTTTTGCCACCTCAGTGAAAGACGTGTCACATGTTGTGCTAACTGCGGTAGGGCTCACCCAGCTAACTACAGAGGATTGTAAAGTGGTAGAAAAAATTCGGGGAAAACGCACAGAGAAACTGAATGTTATAAATTGAAGGAGGTGGAATGGCGCCGGCGGATTTTCCACGACTCCTAGTGAGGCGGAGGGTGGTTTGCCACGAAAATAAACGATAGAAATTCAAAAAAAACTAACTCAAATATGGCTGGTTTAGGAAAATGATTTTTTAAAAATATATTATGTCCTTAACATCTGGAAGAATCAAAAATTTATAATGTGAAAATCAAAATTATTTCCAGTACTTAGACAGCAAAATGACATGTGGGGCAAAATTACCACCCTCTGCACCGGTATTATTCAGCTTTTTGACAATGAAAAAGGCCCATAAAACCTTAAAGATAGTTACACTAAATGTAAATGGAATAATGTAGGAGCATTTAAACGTGCCAGGATTTCATATCCAGAGAGAGGAACTGGAAGTGGACATTATTTTATTACAGGAAACTAAAATACCAAAAGATTTTCAACTGGCGTATACCGGGCTACAGGACCTATAATAAACCAGGACCAAAGCCAGAACATGGCAATAGCAATGAGATCAGATTTATGTCACTTGGGAAGTAATATTACCAATTGTAGAAAAATTTACAAGCAGTAGCAAATTACAATTAAGAACAAAAATGAAGAACATCTAATATGGTAGGCATACCAGTCTCCGAGTAAGTCACTAATGGAAGAAGATCTAAATCAAGTAACTAGGTTAAAGAATGTTTTCTAATTGGAGGTAAATTCATTGCGAAACATGTAAATATGGAACTCGAGACTGGTATCTCATAGAGGCAGAATATTGTATATAAACATTGCTCAGGAATAATAACTGAAATTTTGGGTCCGATTGAACCTACTTTTTCCCCTAATTCATATAGATTAAACCCCGATGTGCTGGATACATTCCTGGTTGAAACTAATATAGCAGTGGTGGAGATATCGATTCTAAAGTGAGCTCAATTCTGACCACTCTCCTGTTTTTACTGTTTCTGGCTAGTAAATTGTCTACAGCACTTTGTAGGCAGGTATCCAAAATTAACAGATTGGAAAAACATTTTCGACAGGACTGGCCAATATACCGTTGATGAGTACATATAGTGAATTTATTACTGAAGAAGGATTAAATCTTGAAATAGATACTTTAAACAAATACAATTAATAATGTATATAAAGGAAATACGGAAGATTTTTAAAACTAAAGAACAGCCTTCTTTTGATCCAGAACTCGAACTACTGGTTAAAACAGTAGAGGGTGGTCAGGAGAATCGCAGGGCTGCTGATAAACAGCAAACTTAATTTTTTATAACAAGTAGGATACACAATATTTTAAATAAATACATTCTCGAAAGACGGGAAACTAGATGTGGAAGCGAAAAATATTTGGCCGATGGTTAACAAAATAATTGGAAGTAATAACAATAGATTCAAAGCAATTATTCACGGACCTGGATGGTCTCAAATATTTGCCAGTTGAAAAAGCTCCGTCGATCGCCGACCACCGTAGAAAGAAACCACATTTAATTTAAATGAAATTGAAGATGATGACCCTGTATGGAGTCGTAGGATAGGTAGGGAGGGCATGACGGATCAGACAAGTTCAAACTGTGGAGGTATTATCGAGAGTAACGAAAGTAGAAGTAAAGAAAAATATTTGCACAATTAAAAAGAATAAGGCTTCCTGGGAAGGACGGGATAACCCAATGAAATGATAAGTCTTCCACCGTAATATAATTGAATATTTAGTAAATTTGTGCAATAAAGCACTTAAATTGTATATTTCCTAATAGGTGGAAGACAGCTAAAATGCTAGCTTTACAAAAAAGGAAAAGACCCAAGATTCGCTGATAATAGAAGACCAATCAGTGTTACTAAGTACCTTGGGCAAACTAGTATGAGAGAATTATACTTCATAGGATTGAATCAGAATTACATAAATTAGATGATGAACAGTTCGGCTTCATGTCAGGTCGTTCTACAACTTGTGTAACTTGTAAGACTAACGAAGTTTATTACTTCAGGTTACATAAATAAGGAAAGCACTTTTGGGGTATTTTTTTACGTACAAAAGCGTACGATTCGACCGGGCATGAAGCCTTACTATACAAAATGAAAAATTTTGGATTTAGTTTAGCATTGACAAAAGTTATCTCATCTCTCTTCTTGAAGGACCGTAGTTTTGTAGTACAAGAAGATAGTATTTTATCATCAGAAAAAAAAATCATGGCTGGTGTCCCACAGGGATCGGTTCTGTCTCCCACCTTATATAACATCTTTACTTCAGATATTCCAAAATCTTCACAGACGAATATATCGCTTTGTGCAGACGATGTAGTTATATTTTTGTAAAGGGAGGGTCATTGCCAATCACAAAGAATACAGTACAGAGACGTATAAGAGATATTGAGTCCTGGTCAGACAAATGGAATGTCAAAATTAGTGACAGCAAAAAACAAGCGATTGTGTTTTGAAAGAATTGACGTACTAGAATAAGGTGACAATAGGTTAAGATATCAACCCAGAATTCAATATCTTGGATTATTAGATAGAATATTTACTTGAGCTCCTTATTTGGAGCTTATGCGTAAAAAATATTATAGTCGGTTGGCACAAATTAGACCCTTTATTGAAACAAGTCTCTGCTACTAAACACAAAGATCACATTATACAAGGCTGTATTGAGGTCCACTATGTTGCATGCATCTTTCGCATGGGTTGATTGATTTGATGTGCAAATCAATATTAAGAGCATTGCAGGGTTCTCCAGAATAGGTGTTTGCATATGATAGGTAGATATAACTACAGAAAGAGAATTGTTAAAATTCATACACAATTAAAAATTGACACCGTTCTGGATGTGTTGAGAAAAAATACGGAACAATTTATCAATGAGCATAATTAAGTAACAATAAGATTATAAGAGAAATAAGCTGTCATTGATGGAGGATACACTGCAGCATCAAAATTATTCCATCTGCGTAGGCATTGGTTTTTGATAAGTATTTTTCTCACCACATACATTGGCAGAATCAAGGTTTTTACTCGTATATAACCGATATTCTGGGAGAAACCTCCAATTATTGCACTCTGACAACTTGTGCTGGTGAGCATTCGACGCAGACAACACGGAAACAAATAACAAAGATCCCAACGCATAGGAGAATCGCTCCTTTCTGAGTTTTCTAATGCCTCTAAAAAAAAGGCTTCTTAGAAAGCTTTGGAGAGCTGATTCTGCAAAGGATTGGCGAATCTTCAGTAATAATCACAACCACCCAAGATAAAGAGGCCACACTGTACCTATTGAAGGCCAGAAAAACTCTTTTATCACAGCCACACATGATCCTTAGGTTCAAAAGTTGCCTTCTCCATTCCAGAATATGCCCACAATTGATACCTCCGTGGGGATAAAAAACCAGACACAGCTGTAACTACATGCACTCAACATACTGTAACACAGAAATCAACATATAAACAGAGCTCTTAACCACAAATAGCATCCACATCTAACCAATCCCCAACGAAAGCAGACGGAGAACACACACATGCTATACTGGTCTCTACAAATAAGCTGTCGCATAGAAATGCCCAACAACCCTCTTACACATCAAGACAACTATGTACACAATTGGACATTCACACACTAAAGACCTACTGGTTTGAAAATCTCAAAACAACTACAGTCAGTATTTGGTACCATCCTTGAACTTAAAAACTTTTATAACCAAATACCAGTGAACACATTGGGTATACAAGCTACTTACCACACACTCAGAGAGAGAGACTCATGCTCACGTTTAGCCACCACCAAACACTGGAGAAACTAATGTTGTCGTCTTGGGCGTCCATCCGAATATAGCCATTGACGATATCATGGAGGAGCTTACTGGGGGCAGCATTGACTTCACTAGAGTTCTCAGAATACGAAACAACCAGCTCCGTTGATTTGTATTTTCTCAAAAAATCCGGACACCATAAAGGGCTCTTCTCACAACGGGCCTATCTATATGGCGAATCGCAGATACAAGGTTTTTTTTTGTTTTTTTTTTTTTTGGGGTTGTCCGCGTAGGGGACATACAACACGTGGAGTAATATGGGCATAACATTAACAATACGCCACAAAACAGAAGTGCCCACGCTGTGGTAGCAGTTCAACCATGCTCATATCCTCTTAACGAGGCTCGCAGCCCACATGCGAACACACAGGTCACTATACAGGCCAAATGTGTTGCCCTTGTATTCAAGGGACACACCAGTCCGAACAGAACGCCGCTACACCCCCTGGGGAAAACAGAGAACTATCCCTCTCACCAAAAAAAAAAAAACCCACAGCCATTTCACCTCTGCAGATTTCCCAGGGTATGACACGAACCAAAGCACAAATGTCCTGCCACATACTCCAACATTCTCCTCCGACTTGACCTCGCCATGCAAGTACTCACAATCCAAATGGAGGAGAATGTTAACAAAATATTGAGCAACTAGAAAACAAACTAATCCGATATGTGGCAGCTGATGTTCAAGTCCACTACACAACCCCCAACACACTGAAAAACACAATACACTAAATTCACACTATAAGAAAATCTTCAATAAATCGGTTGGTTCAAATGGGCAAATTTGGCCCCTCCATGGATGTATAAGTTACATCCATGAAGGAGGCCGGAGAGATGCTTTCGAACGACGAATTGAGGATTTGCTCGGCGAAATTCACAAACACTATAACACTCTCTACACCTACCACCCACATAAATAACACTACTTTTAAGATCACATAACACAACACTTACTATTTACAATTAATTTTTTCAAAATCTAAATTTAATAAAACGTAAGTAAATTATAATTTGTTATATAAAATTAATCACTTTTACAAATTGCATACACACACCCACATCACACACATATATATATATATATATACACCAACAGTTTTTTTCTCGGTTTTTCTTTCCTCCCTAAATCTTTTAAAATTCTTAAATCGTAAACGCCATAGTCGTTTTCCTAGTTTTCTCAACTTTTTCTCTGACATAGACTTTCCTCTCCTATGTCCGGACACAAAACACTATATAATTATCACAAACATGATTTTTATTTTTTTTCAAACATCATCACAAGCTTAAATTGAAATTAACCCGAAGAGAGCATTGATGTTTCCCTAAAAAACGCGTCTTAATTACCATTCCTATTTTCCGCGTTTTTTTAGAATCGGTTTTTATACCATACTTTGTTGACTTTTCATGATTCTTCTTTTTGTTGAAACTGTTTTTATGTTTGAATATTTCGATGGCTTCTCGTTGTAGACGGTGTAGTAAATAGTATGTGCAGTTTAGACCATTGTTATCTCATGAGCGAGTGACCGAAAAAAAAATCAGACGAAAACTCATTTTTTTTCCGGTTAGTTACGTTTGTGGGATTGGGTTCTTGAGTTGTTCTGTGAATCGCCTTGAATATAATTACAACATTTCTTTCCATATAAAATCGATCCAGTAGATCCTGAGAACAAAAATTGTCACCAAAAATATTTGTAATATATATTTGTATATACAATATTGTATTTTTATTTTTGTTCCTAGTGGAGATACAAGATTGAAATTTGGACGCAACTTTTTGACCAAAATTTGGAACAAAAAAAAAGCGTGGGGGGCCGCTCACCCCAAACTTAGCCGGCTATAACATTTATATTTTAATAAAAATACAGTGTTAATCTTTGTCCAAGCTTTGTTCTGCTATTTTGCCTATATTTTTTCTCATAAAATTCACTATTTTATAAAACGTTGAGGTTCATTATTGTGTGTACTACCAATGATAACAAACAATCAAAGAAGCATCTTCGTGTATAAAGAGTATATTGAATGTATTTTAGACATAGGTCCTGAACCTAAATTTTAAAACTATGATAGGCCATAATATACTGAAGATATATCTAGTAACAGAACAAGCGGAATATGGCCTGTTATCTTCATATAAATTTACTTATTTTCTAGATGTTAAAATTATTTATGTACAACTCTCAAAATACATTCTGCCCAAGAGCAGGTCTTTCACTGCAAAACTCAGATTATCCATCTTTCCTTAACTCAGCTTCCTTTTTTGTATCCGCAATCAAACCATTTATTTTATATTATTATGAGTCTTTTAACCCCGTTACTGATGTCTTGTATATTTTTACCTGGTTACTACGTCTCCTCAACTATAAATTATAATTGAGGAAGACGGTAGTATACAAGGCAAAAAAAAAAAATATATATTTAATATTGTGTTATACTCTCAACGGCATATAAAAAACAAATTATGAACATAAAAAGTATAAAATACTAAATATATCTAGAAGATAGGTTACGAAATAAAAAGTGTACATACGAATTTCGAGATAATTTTGCTTTTAAAATGAAACTAAAGACATTTTCAACAATAAAACATAAACATGACACAACATCCATAAATAAATCTGAAAAATAACAATTTGCACGTAACTTAACAACGTGTAATTTTAAAGTCTGAGGACAAAATAATAAACATTAAGCAGTAGTGTAACTTGATAAAGATAATAATATCCTATACTCGTGTCCAACTTAGGATCGGGATGAGATGAAGCTCCTATATTTATGGAAGTCTGTGAGCGACAAGTGTGACGCTACGTCACAGGAAAATGAGATGAGTTTGGAGAAATCCTGAATTGAAATTGAAATGTGTGGCAGAGAAACCTACACACATATAATTACTAATGAAAGTAATTATATTAAACATGGATACCTCGAATAATTACATAACCTGGAGTTTATAAATAAAATAGTCAATAGGCGGAAGGAATAATTGACCCGGAAATTTTGATATAATTAATACTATAGAAAATTAAGAATGGATCGGGATGAAGCAGCATGCCTTGGCGCGGAGCTACGGAACTCTGAGGAATATGTTTCTTATGCCCAGTCAGCATCATGAGGAATTCTGGTATTATAGCCCCACTCGGATGTTTAACAGTTTATATAAAAGCGGGTGCCGCGCGGCAATACTTGACATGCGGTGTTGTCACGTTTCTCATAGCGCTATGAGCGTTTATTACACAAGGGCAGAAGACATTGATTATTTAGGCTATTATTTAATTTTTACGTTATTATTTGGTATTAGTCTACCGCTGTGGTCTCGAGGTAGCGTGCTGCCTTGTCACGCAGCGGGCCCTAGTTCGATCCCCGGTCGGGGCAGTTTTTCTGGGTGAGGTTTTTATCGGGATTTTACCTCACCTGTAAGACAAATGTCAGGAACACTTTAAGGCCCAAACGGTCTCCGATATCATATGGCCATTATCATCATCATCATCATCACCATTATCCTTCACTGGTGTGGAAAGCAACGGGAAGCTACCACACCTACAATTCCCTAGTAAAGCTGCAAACATAGCATGAAAATGGTATGATTGCAGTGAAGGACCTGCCTTCGGGCAGAGTTACTATGGATGGATGGATTTGGTATTGTTTAACTTTTAAAATTATAATTATATATGTATTTATTTTATACTAATGATATAGTATTATTATTGAGCGATAACGAGGAGATACTAAGGGCCAACACACGCACTCTATTGAACACTGTGAAATTGGGACTGGAAGTAAACATCAATAAATCTAAATATATATTCACACATAGGAATTCAATATAGGCTATAGGCCTAATGGAAATGGACATCTAATGACAAATGAACAAAATTTTGAAGAAGTGGCTGATTTCAACTATCTAGGAAAAAAATCACAAATAGGAATGAGATGCACAAAGTAATTAAACATAGGCTCAATTCTGGAAATGCGTGCTATTATACAGTGACTCGTGTCTTCCCAGCTCCTTTCAAAAAATGTTAAACTGAAAATATATGAAACAGTTATTCTCCCAATTATATTATATGGGTGCGAAACATGGACTCTTACTTTAAGGGGGGAAAGAAGATTACGAGTATTTGAGAATAAAGTTCCTAGGAGTTTTTTGTTAAGGCACTACACTACAAGGTCGAGGGTTCGAGTCCCGGTGGGGTCAGGAATTTTAAACTGACCCAAATCTTCTGGCTGCACTATGGCCCTGGGATCGACTCAACCTCTAACTGAAATGAGTACCAAACACTTGTTCTGGGGTAAAGACGACCGTCACGCAGGTCTGACAACCTGGCTGACATCATGTGTCGATTGTCCAGAAAAGTGGTAGCCTTAACCTCCCACTAGCCCAAGGGCTTCCTAGCTCTGTAATGGGATAACTTTACCTTTTATATTATATGGATGCGAAACATGGAGTCTTACTTTAAGGGGGGAAAGAAGATTACGAATATTTGAGAATAAAGTTCTTAGGATTTTTTTTTGGATAAAAAAGAAATGAACAGACAGGTGAATGGAGAAAACTACATACTAGTGAGCTACGTGATGTGTATAAGAAGCCAGATATAATAAGAACAATTAAGTCTCGTAGGCTGCGATGGGCAGGACATGTTGCACATATGGGGATGAAAGAGGTGCATGGAAACTTCTGGTAGGAAAATCAGAGGGAAAACGCCCAGTTGTAAACCAAGAATGAGGTGGGAGAATAACATTATCCATGACTTGAGAGAAGTAGATTATACTGGGGATGATTGGAAAATATTAGCTCAGGATAGGGATGTATGGAGGGCTAATGTCCGCGCGGCCATGAACCTACGGGTTCGACAGAGCCAGTGAGTTGGCCATAGTTTGGATTTTTAATTTAATTTATTGTTATTATTATTATTATTATTATTATTATTATTATTATTATTATTAACTGTTCGATTTGAAATATTTTCGCATGGCCGCCACATGTTGAAGTATTATTATTCAAGCTACATATCACAATAAATCACTGATAATTATAACTATTAATTACGGTTTACAATTTTATAATTGGATCGAATGCCCCACATCGTTCCGAGTTTTAATTGAAACTGAGGGAAGAATAGCCAAGTTTATCTAAGCGACCCTCTTCCGAGATTGTTTTCTTTAATATAATCATAAACATTAATTACAAACCAACTGTTGACACTGCTTACTAAGAGTCTGTCAATGTAATTTATTGTTCCTTGAACTATTAAGAGGCTCTTCCTCTTGTGTCACATTATCCATTCAGTCTGAAATATTTTCGCATGGCCGCCACATGTTGAAATCACTTATTAAACAAATATGATATGTAGATATGTTGTATTATTGGAGCTACATATCACAATAAATCATCTATAATTAGAACAATTAATTACGGCATACAATTATATAACTGGAGCGACTGCTGCACTTTTCATGTTTTAATTGAAACGGAGGGAAGAAAAGCAATGTGGCAACATCGTCGTAGTAGCCGTACTCGGGATCTTTGTGTTTTAATAACATACAACAGCTGCGGCGAGCATCATAGTGAGGCGATAATAACTCTAAAATATAGCGGCTCGGAGCGGCACATATACTATCTAGATTATTGACTTCAGTCCTCTTGCGCCAACAAGTGTTTTATGGGTTCAAGAACGGAGGAGTTTAATAAAAACAGTATAATGTGAAATTATATAAAATAGAATATTTCTAATTTGAGAGTAAAATTTGTTATAATTTCAATTAACACGCCTTATATACATCACGATATATCATAATAACTAGCATTTAAACGATGATAAATGAGATATTAGAAAATGTATTTAACATTCACCTGATAGAGGAAGCGTTGTCTGTAAATCTCAGCTACACAGATTAAACAGTTTTGGATCCAATCTGTAAAATATTAATATTTAATTAATATCATTTAAAACCGTAATTTTCTATTTCATATTCAATGACGTTGCTTGGTAACGTTACGGTTATTGTGTCAACAAGACGCATTCCGTCCAAATTGTTATGAAATCAATCTTCTTTTAATAAATGTGCTAATTCTGCTTAGGGGAAAAATCCCATTATAAATGTAAATGGTTGTTATATATAGTTTTGATGCGGTGGACTAGTGCCTCTGGTTCCAAGGATCGCGGGTTCAAACCAGGCCGGAGGGCAATGGAATTTGTACGACGGAAGGAGCAGGTCCTCCGGGAGGGAGCTGTGGGTCCCAAGTCTGAAGATTTTCAAGCTCATAAAAGATCCTTAAGCCTGAATAAAGAGGCCTCTAAGCAACATTTACCGACCTCAACATCATAGTAATACCTCAGTTGCCAGTTAGATGTCTCATTGGGTTGGTGTGTTGATCACATGCCATCCACGACACCTATGAGCAAATGGGGTATTGACTTGGGCCAGTACCTCCTTACAAAGGAGAGGCTATGGCTCAACAATGCGATACGTCATTATATATAGAATATACTTAGTGTTTTCCGTTTAGATATTCATAATGGCAAATTTAACTTAAAAAAGTGGCATTGTTGTAATTTTATTGTGGGGCAACCAAAATTATTGAAGAAAAAAAACTGTTAATTCTACAGAAAACAGCTATTACAATAATTAGTGGAAAAAAATGATGACAGTGGAATGGGACAAGCTGTCTCTCTCACATCAGATGCGCCCAACGGAAGGTTAAATAGATACGTTGCGCCTGACCGCGTTGTACCAAGAACACATTACAGCAAAAGCAACTCAAGGCAAGAAGCAGATACACGTGTACAGAGAGAGGAGATAGCATGTACTTAATAACAATCCTAAGAAAATTGTGAGCTCCCAAGGTATTGATGTTGTTGGATGTTTGTGTATTCTGAACATAAAGTAACATAGCTCTTGGCCGGGTTAAATTAATGGAAATACCTTGCGCGAGAAGCTATCTAGAACAGTTGTTAATCTGCATCTCTACAATATCCACAGCCGGGTGTGCAACTTGTGAATTGTCGGACCAAGTGCATCAAAATACATTAGAACGAACTGGAAGAAAGAAGAAAAGTAGAGATAAGAAAATTGGATAAACATTTTGGTTTAATTTAACATACATTACACGCCGAATATCAACTTACCTAAAAATATAAATTTATGTCAGGTTTTCGGAGATGAAATCTTACTCATGATTATTTAAGCAGGGTCCCACGAGTAAACTTGTTATTCAAATCGATAGGGAAATTCTCGCTCGTTAAATTAGGCCTAACGTAGGCTACTTATTTGCATAAAACGATTATATAAAATGCGACTTGTAGCGTAGCGATAACAAGAATTATGACGCATTACTATAACGTTACGAAGCAACGCCACTGCTTGAGAAATTTAAGAATATTATTTCTAAAACGAGTTATCCATGTAACATTCATAATTTTAGTTTCAGTTCATAAATGTTTCATATGTTAGTTTACACAGCTGAGTTCTTCGGATGTATCAGGTAAATAATAAATATAATCTCCAAACACCAGATTTACCATCGTTTCAATTCATGTTAATATAACATTATATACTAATGTAACCTATACTATATATACTTACTTACTTACTCACTGGCACTATCGAACCCGTAGGTTCATGGCCGCGCGGACATAAGCTCTCCATACATCCCTATCCTGAGCCAATGCTTTCCAATCATTCCCTGTATAATCTACTTCCCTCAAATCATAGTTAATGTTGTTCTCCCACCACATTCTTGGTCTACCAACTGGGCGTTTTCCTTCTGGCTTTCCTACAAGAAGTTTCCATGCACGTCTTTCATTCCCCATACGTGCAACATGTCCTGCCCATCGCAGTCTACGAGACTTAACTGTTCTTATTATATCTGGCTTCCTATAAAGACCATGTAGTTCATTGTTATGTAGTCTTCTCCATTCACCTGTCTGTTCATCTCTCTTTGATCCAAAAATTTTCCTAAGAACTTTATTCTCAAATACTCGTAATCTCCTTTCCTCCCTTAAAGTAAGAGTCCATGTTTCGCACCCATATAATATAACTGGTAGAATAATAGTTTTATATATTTTCAGCTTAACGTTTTTTGAAAGGAGTTGGGACATCAAAAGTCTCTGCAATGCATAATAGCATACATTTCCAGAATTGAGCCTATGTTTAATTTCTTTGTGCATCTCATTCCTATTTGTGATTATTGTTCCTAGGTATTTGAATTCAGCCACTTCCTCAAAATTTCCCTCATTTGTCATTAGCTGTCCATTTCCATTATATAATGTATTTCTACGTGTGACCATATATTTAGTTTTACTGATATTTACTTCCAGTCCCAATTTCTTAGTGTTACTCAATAGTGTGTGCGTGTTGGCCTTTAGTATCTCCTCGCTATCGGCCAGTAATACTACATCATCAGCATAAACTAACAGCTTATTAATACCATTGAGTTGTAAGCCTTCCTCATTCTCTAAAGATTTAATGGCATGCTCTAGTACAAAATTAAATAGTAGAGGAGATAGTGCATCTCCTTGCTTCAACCCATTCTGGATTTCAAAAGTGTCCGAAAACTGTTTGCCTACACGCACCCTACTCTTTGAGCCATTTAGACACATTCGTATAAGTCTAACTAACTTTTTAGGAATTCCGAACTCCAGCAGGATACTATATAACTTCTCCCTCTTAATTGAATCATATGCTTTTTTGAAGTCTACATATAGTTGATGTACAGTACCATTATATTCCCATTTCTTTTCTAAAATCTGTCTTATACTAAAAATCTGATCTGTTGTAGACCTGTTTCTTCTAAATGCACATTGATGATCTCCTAGAATGTCATCAATATAGGGAGTAAGTCTGCTTACTAATATATTTGTTAGAATTTTGTACGAAGTTGAAAGTAATGAGATGCCCCTGTAGTTGTTGCAATCAGTTTTATCTCCTTTCTTATAAATTGGTAAGATAATTGATTCCTTCCATTCATCTGGAGGAGCTTCTTTTTCCCAAATCATACTAAGCAACCAGCGTATCTTGCCCATCAATTTTTCTCCCCTGATTTTATCAGTTCTGCTGGGATCTCATCTGAACCTGATGCTTTATACATCTTCAATTTTTCAATTGCCATTTCAACCTCTAATGCACTTGGCTCTGCGACTAGCATTTCTGCTGTCTGTAACTTATCCTCCTCAATGTCTTGTTCTGTATGTACATTTAATAGCTGATTAAAGTAACTTTTCCATCTATTTAATATACTCTTAGAATCTGCAATCATATCCCCATTTTCATTCCGAATTATGTTTGTTCTAGCCTGAAACCCTTTCTTCTCTATACTAATTCCCTAATATAATTCTCTAATGTTCCTATTTTTTGCGTTCATTTCAAGATCATTAATCTTCTCTCTCAAATATTCCCTCTTTTTACTCTTTAGTAACTTGGTGGTTTCCCGTCTAACACTACCCAATTGCTCTAAATTTACCTCATTTGGCTCGTGTAACCATTTCATTTTTGCTATCTTTCTTTCCTTTACAATGTCGGCACATTCCTCATCAAACCATTTCTTGTTTTGCCTCTTTTTTAAACAACCAATGCTTTCTGATGCTGACAATTTAATAGTATCTCTTATAGCCTCCCATTCTTTATTTATATCAGTTTCTTCTTCGTTTGCCACATTGTCATCTGAAGATTCCAGTACTTCAAATCTATTAGCAATTTTGATTTGGTATTCTTGCTGCATTTCATCATTTTTCAAGTTTTTAATTCATATTTTACAGAATCATCTGTAGCGTTTGTTCCTCTCATAAGCGATAGCCGTTGTCTGATTTTCACTCTGACCAGATGATGATCCGAATTGCAGTCTGTCCCTCTAACTGATCTAACATCAATGATGCTACTGTGCCAGCGTTTATCCACTAATACATGATCTATCTGGTTCCGAGTTTCTCCATCTGGAGACGTCCAGGTGTATTTATGAATATCCTTATGCTGAAATGTTGTGCTCTTAACAATGAGATTCTTTGATGTGGCAAATGTGACTAATCTAACCCCGTTGTCGTTACTATCTTCATGAAGACTGAATTTGCCTAGTGTTGGTTTGAATATATCTTCCCGCCCCACTTTTGCATTAAAATCTCCTAACACAATTTTCATATGATATCTTGAAAGGCTATCAAATAAGCATTCTAATTCTTCATAGAACTCATCCTTGATCTTGTCATCTTTATCTTCTGTGGGGGCATGTACATTTACAATTATAAAATCATGTCGTTTACCCTTTAGAATTATGTATGATATCCTATCACTAACAAAACTTAATATCTCGGATAGCGGATAGTATCCTCCTTCTGACTAAAAAACCCGTTCCAAATGCAGGTCTTTCTGCACCCCCATAGTATAATGCAAAGCTTCCTGATTCCTGACTACCTACTCCTGGCCACCTAACTTCCTGTAAAGCGACTATATCCAAGGGCGATTTATCTAGCTCCCGCGCTAATATCTCTAGCGCCCCGCTATTGTATAAAGTCCTAACATTCCATGTTCCTAGGAACATGTCCCTATGTTTGAGCCTTTGGCATGGGTTCCCTGAAGTAGTCCCCGCCCGGAGAACCGAATGGGGGACTATTTGACCTCCGGAAAATTTTACCCCAGTTGAACCCATGTCCGCATTTCTTGACGGTTGTATTTTTACGGTGAAAGATCGTCACTCTTTCGCCCAAGGTACTTTTTTTGGTCTGGCTTATCACCTTCGACCAGTCCGGCATGGGTAACCCTATCGGCAGCAATGCTACCGCCGGCATAGCTCTCAGGATCATTTAAGCACGCAAGCCACTCCACCACGACAAGGTAAAGATACCATGGAGGGGCCTACACTATATATGTGAATGCTAATTCGTGAACATACGACAAATTTAACTCTAAAATTACGAAATATTTTGTTTTACACAATTACAGAGAGCTGTTCGTTAATCTCTTTTGAAATAAGTCACTTTGTTGCTTAACGTTCCGCGTTGTGTTCACGTTAAGATAATGCAAACGGAAAATGAAATAGTAATTTAATTTTTTTTTCATTTATCTCATTTGTTTGTGAATGGACCGGAATTTTATTTATGTGTATGTTCGAACTTACTGTTAAAATAAAAATTATATCGGAAAAGGAATGTCCACTTCCGCATGTTGCATTTTACAGAACATCACAACATAATGAGTATGAAAGCGCATTAACGTAACGTATTGCTGAGTGACGGGGGGAAACCACAAGTTACCTCTTGGAAGGAAGTCGAGTGATCCTGTTAAAAGAGACAATATTTTAGAGAAAACAGAAATGTTTTTTAAAATGTATACAAGAAAGAGGAACACCGGATAATTATATTAGAGAAACAAGATAGAAAGGCAAGGGTCTGGGTTACAACAAATACATTTGGGAATGAAAGTGGGGATATTATTTAAGATTCCAGAAATATATAAGTAGATGCAAGATATAATTTAATCAACTACTAAGAGTATATGCAGAACAGGATATTTAAAGGATGGTTTACAGAGAGCATAAATATTAGCCAAGCTCACTAGGGATTGAATACACGTGTGAAACATCAGGTCCACAGCAGTACTAATACAATTAGCTGAACAATGTTTGATGGACAACATATAACGGTTGTATATACGATTAAAAAAATACTCTTAAAAAATATGAAATATATATAAATATATATATATATATATATATATATATATATTATCATACCAACTTACAAGAAACAAAAGAAGACTGATTGCAACAACTAAAGGGGCATCTCATTACTTTCAACTTCTTAAAAATCCATAACAAATATATAACTTTCCAGACTCAGACCCTGTGTTGACAACTTAATAAATTATCATCAATGTGGACATAAAATATATGAGACAAAATAGTTCATATTTTTAGTATAAGACAAATTTTAGAAAATAAGTGCGAATATAAGGATACTGCACATGACTTCAGCACCGGTACTGTTGTTTGGTTTCCAGTTTGCACTACGGGCATCCTAACATGTATACCTCAGACGAATGTGTATCAATGGGAGTATTGTGCAGGTATTCACATACATGTACACTTCACTTCTCAAAACTTTAGAGAATGGAGCAGCGGTTATTAATAAGCTGTTGGTATTCGCCGATGATGTAGAATTGTTGGATGATAGGGAGGAAATACTCAGGTAAAATACGAATTTTCTATTGAGTAACACCAAGAGATATACATCAATACACCAAACATCTAGTCTGATATAGACGTTTAATTATTGGTGTCGTTAATCCACAGTTGTTAAGGTTCCAAGGCCATTATTAAGACAGCAAAGGCAACACAACATAATAAACACATGTGTCGCAGACATAAGCTAGGTAGATCAACTGTCCTAAGAAATATGTGAGTCCTATAAGGATAGCACGACTTCTGTGTTGGTGTTTTAAGACAAGGAGTAGCATAGAGATTACTATTAGCTCCACTTTGACGTGAAACAAATGACGAAAATCCAGAGAGCGAATCCCTAGGACTCCTTAAAAAATGCCTACAAAACAAGCCATACAATACTTAGCCTATAATCGGAAAAAGCATAGTGGAAAAAAAAAAAAAAAAAAAAAAAAAAGACTGAGCTCTCTCAGTGCTTGAACAGCTAAGATAACTCACATCCAGCCGAGAAAGTGCTACAGACCTGTTGTTACATGAGATGGGACCAGGTGTTTAGCTGCCTTCTGAAGGTAGGTTTCAAGTTCAGGATAATCGATAAAATTGCATAAGAAGTAGAGCAAAGAGCTTTTGTACTAATACATAGTATGTTATTCCCTAAGTCATATTATCTGAAATAGTACATTCATGTCATGTTTTCTAGATAAAATTATGCATACCAATATATAAACACGAAAAAATAATTGTACATTTTTATTTACATCGATTTGGCCATTTTTCCTTTACTTCAATTAACTGTTTTCTTACAAAAGGTATATTTCATAAAGTTTTCTACAAATTCTCCTCGTTGCATAGCAATAACATTCATAACTCACTCAATGCGAACCTGAAAAATATTATTACAAATACATATCATAAATATTAACATTTAATTAAAAAGTGTTTCATCTATCGAGTTACACAGCTGAGATTTTTAGATAAACGGGCAAATGTCCCTCTGTCAGGTAAATACTGCATACATCTAATATATAAAATTAATTTTGTTTCTTTGTATATTTGTTTGTTTGTATTTTATGCGCGGCCACACCGTTCGTCCTATTTTGATGAGACCTTTTTGAAAAAATCACCCTTTATTATGATAAACGTGAAATAAAGTCTCTATTTTGAAGCTTAAATGGCTTACGCTGCTGCCTAAACCATAACAAATACACCAAATTAATGTACACAGAATTGAATATCTCAAAAAACTACGAAAAAGTCCGCAACAGTACATGTTTATCTTTTATGGATAACTCACAATAACCATTTTTGTCTTACACTGATGCCAAGAAGATCGGGATAAATCAACTCCCGGACAAGCGTGCTCTGCCATACCGTTCATCCGATTGAAATGGGGCTTTTTGAAAAATGTTCAGGAGATTCCGTTGTAATATTCAAACCCTTCACCCCTAAAAATCACCCTTTGTACTGAAAAAACCCGAAAAAAGTTCCCATTTTGACGCTTAAATGGCTTACGCTGCCTAAACCATAACAAATACACCACATTAATGTACACAGAATTGAATATCGCAAAAAACTCTACAAAAAAGTCCGCGACAGCATATGTTGATCTTCTACGGATAACTCACAATAACCATTTTTGTCTTTAAAGAATATCGCGATAAGCAGATTTGCCGGACAAGCATAACAGCGCACGGCTGGTGGTAAAAACACATTAACATTTGTTTAGGAATAGCCGGGTATTAGCTAGTGTTATATAAAATATTTATCATAAGTAATGCCACGAGTGATTTCCAAATTATCGATAAACTCACGACTCACGAAGTGAGGAGTGAGTTTATCTAGAGAATTTGGAAATCAAGAGTGGCATTTGTTAGGACTATTTAACGAATAAAATTAAGTTGTTTACTCACAAATCATTATTTAACTATAGTTATTTTAAAATATTTATATATTTAATGTAAACGGCGATGTTTGAAAACAAATGAGAAAGGATTGCTATGCTTCATTTGCTTCTTCTGTTCGTCACTGCAACCAGATCATGTTATTTATTGCCAAAGGATCGCAATATTGTAAAAATGCACCCTAGTGGAGAAATTTATAACCAACATTAGAGGTATTAATTAATTTCTGATATCCTATGATGTAAATATGTCAATTATATTCTTATGCAACGTCATTTCCCGGAAAGCAATTCGTTTAAAAAAGTGAAAACAGTGGTTTCTTTTTTTTTTTTTTTGTGGTATCATCAATTGCTACAAATGTTTTTATATATCTTCCGCATACGCTATCTGCTGACATTTATGCACTATATATACAATCTGGTAGCCGTATTTCTTAGAGAGTCAGTCATTGCAAAGTAATGCTATGGCCTATTCAGAATGGTAAAAAGGAGCATTCTTTAATGATAAACTTTCTTTGATAAATTCGAGGCGAAACACGACTGTGATTGGTTGTAAATAAAAATTCATTGAAATGCGATTGGTCATTGACTGCCATTTGGGGCATGAGTTAAATAGTCATCTTTAATGCTTGTTAATATTATATCATCCGATAGACTGTAAATATATTTGAAGCAAACTGAATGAACAAATTTGACTTTATCATGGGAAATATTATGATTTACTTCCCTACGGATAATATTGATTTCTATATATCATCTAAATTAGGCCTCTCCGTTCTTTAAAACAATATAAACTTCGTGAGGAAATAGTGAATATAATGAACATAATACATGAGTTAAGTTTCTTGTTCTACTGCTACTGAAAGAAAACTCGCAGTTTCGAGTAATATGTTTTTTATTTCAACAATCTTTACCAGTTGTACATTGTATCAAGACTAACTCTCGGCTGTCAGCCGTTACAATTTATATCTTTCATACAGCATACCATTTACATCATACATACATCACTAATTAGATACGTCATGGGAGATTAAAGGTCAGAGAGGAGAGAATGGAAAGAACTAGAAATTGTAGAGTGCAAAGGGCATTGTATACTCATTACAGACCAAAAGATCTGGAGACGGTAGAGTACAAAGTGTGATTGTATATTCATTACAGAGTAAAATAGTAGAATACAAAATATCCTGTTTATTAAATAATAGAAACCACAGGATGTGTCTATTTACTATATCAAGACCAAGTTGATAAGATATGAAATTATATTTCTTACTTGAAAACTTGGAAAGAATTAAATTAAATTTCTTAACGCAAAGCAATTAGAATATAGGGTTTCTTTATTAATATTAAATTTGAATTAATCTCTTATAATTTTTTTTTTTATTATTTTTTTTTTTTTTTTTTTTTTTTTTTTTGTTTTTAATTTTAATTTTCTTTTTAAGTAAAATTAGTATATATATATTATATATATATTCGATTCTTATAGAAAGATAAATTTTTAGAATTTATAAGAATCCGAATCCCAGACTCGTGGATGAAGATAGAATCGACTGAGGACAGGAATGCTAGGTTCCCCTCGGGACCTTGCTGGGGAACATATCTCCTCCCTTTAAGATTAACGTTACTTACCCCAGCTGCTGCACTGTTTTGAGCCTTAAAGAAGTGAATTTTTGATTTATTCAGGCATTTGGGAAAAATAACTGTTCTGACTATTATTACACAATACCATCAAACCTAGTATAAGAAAATGTAGTTACTATTTTAAAGTGTCGTCCATTTTGGTTAGAATCGTAGTTTGTAAAAATCTAATTTTTATTTATCTATACGGAGATGAGGCCTTTGGAATTTCATTTGGTGGGTTATGTTGGTTCAACCTGGTATGTTGGAATACGGGGGTCTCGATTGTAGAAAGTCAGTTGGTTTGAGAGATTAAAATGATTTCCCATGTTGAGATAGGACATGACAGAAATAATTTCGGTCCTGTCCTGATAGGTCTTGGGAATCATAAATGATTGTCTTAATAGGGCTGAAGAAAAGGGATGCGCTATGATTGAGAAATTTTAACAATTTTACATCGTTTTTTTACGTAAGCGAGAATTACGTGGCGCCTAGTCATTGTGAGATTACGGTAAAGTGATCCCACAACAGGCCTGGGGCCCTTGGTAGTAGAGGTTAAGCTCCCACTTTTTCTAGACAATCGGCACGTTATGTCACCGGGTTTTCATGCCCTGCGTACGCGCCGCCTTTACCCCCAGAACAGCGTCTGTACTCATTTTTCCCGTTAGAGGCTGATTCGACCCCAGGTCCATAGTGCGCGCCAGAGGTTTGGGTCAGTTTTAAAAATGCCTGGACCCCAGGTGACTTGAAACCTCTCGACATGAGATTAACAAG
>JASPKZ010005477.1:0-24457 GCA_030220185.1 Diploptera punctata
TTAGTTATTTCAGTCGAAGTCAACTAAAGACTACCACAAAGAAAGAAGGAAATGGACAGTAATAACAGATTTTTATCGTGGTTTTTTTAAAAGCCCAGTTACTTCCGCAAATTTACCCCACAATTAAAATATCGTTACATGGACCTATGCCACTTATCATTCACGTGAACTTAACAGGGCACACCACATACAAACTCCAAGAAATGTGAAATGCAGGAATGGTTACGGGTGAAAAAATACCATTTGATGAGTGCATGGTCAAGGCAGCAACCATATAATTAATATAAAATTGCAAAAACCCCACTTTAAAAACATACGAAATAAATAAACTAGCAGAGACAATGGGTCATGTTGTTTGTTAACTTACCACCGTATCACTGCGAATTTAATCCAATAGAATTGGTTTGGGGCCCAAGTGAAAGTTTATGTTCGAAAATATAATACAAAATTTTGTATGAGTCACGTAAAAACTGTTTTTCAAAAAGCCATTAATTCAGAGAATGTGGAAAAACTGAGAGAGAAGCTTGCCATCATGGATATAAAAGGGAGAGAATTTTATTGGGAACACAATCAGCTGATGGATAAACTTCTGATACATTTAATATCAACCTGGAGGATGACAGTGATGACAGCAGTGGACTCAGAGTCCGAATTGGAAAGAGAAAGTAATGATGTTGCTGTTGAATTGTGAGTGACCTGTAAGTACACGTAATAATTTATACATTTTTCCTGGAGTTGATATTATAATATAAAGTAATATTAATATAATTCAAGTGGCCCGGACAGTCGTTTCTCTCAATAAATGCTATAAGTGTTAACATATTTTAGAAACTTCGGCTAGTTGCTCCCACTCTCTGACTGGCGTTGCAGCAACCATTTGAAAATATACGCGGGAAGATTCTCTTAACTGAGCAAACGGACTATAGGTTTCATCCAATCCCTATTTAATTATGATGTGTTTCTGATTGAATTTGAAATTTTATCTGATGACAGTCAGACTTTGGTTCTTTTTTAAGACTGGCCAAGTGAGAAGAATATATTTATTTTATGAAGTGAAATGTATGTTTTGTCACTGAATTAGATATTTTACCTGTTGACAGTTAAATCTTGGTTCTTCTTTGAGACTGGAATCACTGATGCTAGCGTGAGCCTGCAGATGTCTTTGATACAGGTAAGGTCTTGTAGTATAGAGTAATCACAGTTTGTACACTGCAGTAATTGCTTCTCCTCTGTAGTTTCCTGCAGAACATAGGCATGTTAATATACATTAGTAAAAATTAAAATGAGTCATCCATCTTACCTCATACACTCCATGTTCTTCATAGCACAGGACCGCGGTTTCAGTTTCTTATCATCAGCCATCTTTGAGTAAAAAATGAATAACGATAGGAATGACCGTTCCTATGCCGTAAGGAACACGGAGTGTACGAGATGAGATGGACGACTCATTTTAATTTTATTATATTGAAAGCCTCATATGTTAATTTCCATCATAAGTTTTATGAAATGTTAATTACACTTCAAAGTACTATTTATTTTTATCTGGGGCTCATAATCAAATGTAAAGTTAAAAATACCACATTAACAAGCTACAAAGCCCTAAGGTATGTGGGTGCATGAATTTACAATTCCTATCAATAGCATGAGTAGGAGTTAGGATGGATAACCCTATACTCCGCCCAATTTTATTTGCAAGCACGTGTACAATACTCAGTTTATAGAAGGCTGAATAGGCCCCAGGGCCAGTCTGGACCAAATGAGTAAGATAAACCTCCATTTTAGAAATATTAAAAAATGTGAAATTGAAAATTCGGCAATTGCAGTTCATAGTTTGCTAGAGAATCACAAAACTGGAAGAGAAACTACACTTTTAAAAAATTTAGAGAAGTTTTTGAAACTAACAGTTTGGGAAAAGATATACATTCAGACGAACAAATATAGAACCATGAATTTAGAAGTTCCTGGAAGAAAAATGTAATCTCCAGTCCATAAAATCGGCACCAGATAGCAATTCAGAAGATGATGTAATGGAAAAATTTCAAAAGTTAGAGTTTGCCTGAAGATGAAGATAAAATGATCTTTAAACCAGTATTGTGAAAACTTCATGAGGGTGAAATATAAACATTTTTTCTCAACTCAATTATAAACTTAAAAAAATAAAAATAAATTAATTAATAACAATAATAATAAACATCCATCTCTAATCACATAAGAAGGATTCATGAAATATGACAAAAATCATAATTAAACACTTTCAAATTTTTTAAAAAATTCAAGATTACACATTTTTTTTTGGAAATTCTTATTTTATTTTGCACACATCCTTCAATATCATATAGTAAGTCCAGAAAGTCACTCTCCAGTAAGGTAAATCGTAACAAAAAATATGTGAGATAGCAGTATAACTATTTAAACGTTTCACATGAATACACTTTAATAATACAGTAAAACTTGCTCAAAGCGGAATCGCATAGGACCAATTTTTTTTTTCCACATGTGGACAAAATTCTGCATTATAAAAAAACTAAAACTTTAATAATCTTAGATTATAGAGTACCGTATGTTTTCTTATGTACCTTGGATAAAGTGTAGTTCCACTGATGTTGAAAGTGAAGTATAGTATGTATGAGCGACTTCTAGGGAAATGCACGAAAAAAACAGTCCCATTTTGTCAGCATTAAAAATGTCTCTTAGGCGCATATCCTGAAATTCAAGTGTGCAGTTTCGGTTTTTGCTAACTAACTACACTTTCGTCCACAATCTTTGATTCCCCGCAAATTTCATTCCACACTACATTGTATCATCTTTTAAAACTGTCCAGCCAACCTGAAGATTCCTTGAAATTGTTATTCCCTTAGAGATTTAACAAGAGCTAGAGCTTGACTTTGGAGCATCGGTCCAGAAATGTTTGGAGATTTATCTTCAATCACTTTCCTTTTTTCGCTTAATGAGAATGATACATACATTTCAGCCATCTTTATTCCGTAAATTCAGAACACTACCTATGAAAGATCAGTCTCAGAACTTAATTAATTTAAGATTTTACAGCGCAATTGTTATTTGCAAGACAGGTATCTGTTAAGTTTATGTAGGTAGGAAATAACACAATGAGGTTTATTTTAATTTTGTTTAGTTGTTTCTTGACTCACCTCATACTTCACAACGTGAACAGCATTGAGAATGTCACAAATACAGTGATGAAATCTAGATATGTGAGAGAGTTAAGAAGTATGAGGTGAGTCAAGAAACAACTATGCAAAACAGGTATCTGTTGTTTCGCATAACGGAATGTGCAATGAGGCCAATCTATACAGGTAGAATCTATTACAATAAGCCCTCCTTATTTTGCAGGGGATATGTTTCCGCAAATATAGAAACTGCGAATGGAATGGTAATTTGGTATGGGTATATAGGGGATACGTTCCAGGTTTACAGAATAAAATAAAAATTATCAAAATAAAATAATTAATGAGAGATTTTGAACAATTTCTATTAATTATTACTGTCAGGTTTAGGCAAGGACTTAAAGAACTTAGTAATTTTTTCCTGTTTTGCTGCCTTTTAAAAGGTCGTTTCAATTAAGATTGATATTCAGCTGTGAATTCTGCGATATAATTCCTTATTTTGTCTTTGGATTTCTCATTCATTAACATTGAAACAGCTTGATATAAGCACGCAAACGAATTGGCCAATGAGTATAAAGGTGTCAAGCATTTTACTATTTTACTTTAAGCCGGCCAACACTAATTTTTTCTCTGCGGTACTAATTATGTTCTTTCCTTTTATAACATTTTTATAAACTGGGAACAAAAGTACAAGAGACACGAGTTTATTCAATCAAAATTATTGCAACAAACAAGTTTGAACAATATGAGGTGAGTGATAAACATATTCTATTTTATGTAGTTATCTATATGTGTCTTCTTTCTGTAAATTCCAAATTCTATCTTATTTTCTTCATTCCTTTTTAAGTTGAGATCTAAAATGGTATTTCTCTCCATATGATTTCCTTTTCCTAGTGAACTTTATAGTTTGACTTTGAATGTTTCAATAATTTTAAATGCACATCTATCTGTTTTAGATTAACTATTGCATTATGTCCATCATCCACATATCTACACCAGAACTGAAAATAACGATGTCCATTAATTATCTTGTGTTTTCAAATTCCCCATGAATAGATTTAGCTAAGAATGGAGATAAATGGTTTCCCATCGAAAGTTCCTGAATTTTGTTTATAAAATCTTCCATTGTAGGTGAAAAACATATTATCGATACAATAATTTATTAAAGAGTTTTATATTCACCTATCTTTACTTTTTCAGTATTTATTATTGTTTCATCCAAATCTGTCTCATATAAATCTTCCATAGTTTGGTCTTTTGGAATGCTTGGAAATAAGGAAACAACATCAAAAGAAAACTAATCTGTCTGAATTTGTAGTTGTATGTTTCCAAAAGAGCAAAAGAGAAATCAATGAACTTTCGAATTTCCTTCTCCCATCCCGGTGAGAATTACCCTGGTTTCCGAGTTTTTTCAGTCAGCCAATGAAAGTGAAGAGAAGACCACTCTTCAACAGAATGACAGAACAACGGTCCTGTGACGATACTGAGGATGGAACAGAAACTATGTTTCCGAAACTAGTTTTATAAATCAATAATAGAACAATATGAGGTGAGTGATAAAAAATATTCTACCTTAATGAATAAACCTCATAGTGAGAATTCCTAAAATACGTAAATAAAGCATTATTATTATTATTATTTATTATTATTATTATTATTAAATGAGTAATTCAATTGAAAGGTTATCAATCCCTGCCATTTTCTTGTATTCACTACATAACCATTTGGATAATTAGATATGTAGGTGACCCTATACTGTTGTTTCCACCCTTATGAAGTTTAATGGGAGACACCATGCATTTTTGGATTTTTTTACCCAGAATTACGAAGTAATTAATAGGATCAACTGTTCCTGAACTCACGGTCCTGTGCTGTGAAAGAACACGGAGTGTATGAGATGAGATGATTTATGACATCATTTTAATTTTAAATTAGATATTAGTTTGAGAGGTGACCTTGGCATTGCAGTGTTTGATGCGTTGATGCCGCAGCAGGAACTTGAGATGGTCAGTGTGATAATGACACATGTCACATTTTGAGCTTTGTGTCACTGTGTGTCAATTCATGACGACGCAGATGCCCAAGTCTGATTGTTTTGAAATCACCATTTGGTACAACAGAATAACTAACTCCGACACCTGCAATATTACAATACAGATATTATTTGTTTGAAATTTAAGACAAGGAAAAATCAAATCAAAAGATGTTACACTACTATATCTGCTGAAAATTGCAATACTTTGAAGAAATCATAACTGGTTTCAAATTTATTTAATATATTTTCATATATTATTACCAATAATACCAATATTAATGTAGATAAATGATTAAATTAATAGGAATAACTGACAAAATCATGAAGCTTTCCATAGTACAGCGACACACAAGAATACTAATTAAGTTATGTAGATAGGAAATAACACTATGCGGTTTTTTAATATTGTTTATTTTTTCTTTCACTCACCTCATACTTCATAACTCCTCACAAACCCTGTTTTCGTCACATCATTTGTGACATTCCTCAATGCTTGTGTCACGTTCACACAACTGTCGTCCAACGGCTTCTATCCTGCAGACTGACCTCGAGGTCAGTATGCAGCATAGAAGGCCGTTGAACGACAGTTGTGAACGTGACACAGCATGAGAATGTCACAAATGATGTGACGAAACCCTGGGTTTGTGAGGAGTTATGAAGTATGAGGTGAGTGCAAGAAACAATAAACAACACAAGAAATACTTAATTAATGTTGGGAAGCTAAACATTATGAGGTATAATCATTAAAATTCATCGGAGAACATATTGTTTAAAACACTCACCTCATAGGATTCATGCTTCCATGATATTGCGATTTCAAACATAGTCATGTTCATCATCAGCCATAACTCCGACTGACGAAATTCTTCGGCCATCAACTATTCTATTGTCGCCATCCTCAGTGCTGCCATCTATGGTTGAATTTATGAACTTCGAAATCAATGTAATTCCGTTAGGGATATCAAAATTCATTGATCTATTTTTGGTTTTTCTGAATGTATTATTTTTTTCCAAACTGTCAATTCCAAAGGTTTCTCTACTTGTTTTAAAAGTTTAGCTTCTCTTCCAATTTTATGATGTTCTAATAAACTATGTGCAGGCAATTGCAGATTTTTCAATTTCACAATTTTTAATATTTCTGAAATGTTCTTTTTGTCCGATTTCCAAATCCCTTTTGTTTTCCTATATAAACTTTATTGCAATCTTCACAATTTATTTGATAAATTCCAGATTTCTTACTGTCTGGAACATTGACTTTTTTATTGGTACTTAGAAATTACCCAGACTAAATTTATTTATTGGTGCCAAAGAAATGTTGTATTTGTCAAAAATTTTTGAAATTTCCTATGCATTTCAGGATGGAAGTAATTTTCTTGTATTTTTTCTTTTCTTTGCAATTTTGTAGAGTAGTATATTCATTAAGTCTTTTTTTTGTGTTTGAATTTCAACTTATTTATAATTAATTCTTTATCAAAAACCATTTAATCTAGCAGTGTTTAAGATATTTTTAAACTCTTTGTTGATAATTTTCTTCGTTTAATGGTACATTTGTCAATCTGTAAATTAAGCTAATTGAATATTGCATGCTTATGACAATGTGATTGAAGCCTGATGATTTAATGTAATTATCTGTATGAGTTTCCTTTTTCTAAATATATCAAATTCAATTTTCAGTGTTTGAACATTCCTAATTATACATAAATCCAAAATGGAATTTTGTTTTCTTTTCTAATTCAACGGTAAACTTTACTGATTCATCCTGAAGGTTCAATAATTTAAGAGCATCTTCAATATCTTTAGAATTTATTATTGCGAAAATATCATCCACATATCTGAACCAAGTCTTAAACATCCATGGTATGCTTTAGTGATTTGACACTCCAAGTAACTCATGAACAAATCAGCTAAAAATGGTGAGAGCGGATTGCCCATTGACAAACCCGAAACCTGTTGGTAAATTTTCCATTATAGGTAAAAATAAGAATTACTGACACATAGCTTAGTAAGAGTTATATATTCCTCTATAATTTCATTTTTTAATATTTAGAGAACTTAACCATTTTCCTCAAAATTTAGCATTTTTTAACTGGTATACTTTGGAAACAATGAATTAAACATCAAATGAAACCAATCTGTCATCATGTCCTAGACTCATATTTTTCAATTTGTCAACCATTCCAAAGAGTTCTGAATACTTTTTGTTTCAAATTTGGGAAACACAAGAATACGTTTATATAAACACCTTAGCCAGACCTATACTAGTTATGGAAGCGAGGAGAAATGATATCAGCAGAATAACGGCTAGTAAAATGAGATTTTTTAAACAACATTAAGATATACTTGCATGGACCATAAAAGAAATAAAGATATCATGCAACTGATCTCACAATTTATATATAAATACAGCTATAGTGGAAAACTCATGTGCAACGAATGAATCGTAACAAAAGTAATGCTTCATACTGTCCTCAAGGGGAGGGATCTTGGGACATCCTAGAAAAAGATGGACCAAGAATGCTTCTCTGAAACTGTAACAGGTTTGGGCCTTAAACTTGTTTGGAAGATGATGATGAATAACATTTCAGATCAGTACACATGAATTCACATAAATACATCAGTATTTTGTGAAATATCTATAAGCTGTTGTGTACTGAATCAAAGAGGCCTTGGATTTCTTCTTGTGTATGACCTATCACGCTGCTTGTATATGTGGCTCACAGGTAATTGCAGCTGGCTGCTGAAGGTTTGTTAACACACTACTTGTTACCACTTATATCCCATACATGTTCAATAGGCAACATGTCTGGTGAACGGGCCAGGCCACTGAAAAAGCTGAATGTGCTGTACATTGAAGAGAGATTAAACATTCCTAGCAACATGTGGTCGGGGCATTGTCTTGCTGGAATACAGATCAGGAGTTTGCTGAAGGAAGGGTATGAATTCCTGCCCTCTATAACGTCTACCCTCAATAGGTAACAGCCGAGATTGTGAAAGATACCTAATGATGCCTCACACCCATCAGATCTGGCATCAGCCTATACCTGTGAAATGCAGTCTGAATAAGACAATATCATCTTATGCATATACAACCATAATAGTAGTCCAGATTGAAACAGGATTAATTAAAAAATCACAATGTATTGCCTTTCTGTATTTTTACAACCTCAATGTAGCCTGAGACGTTGATCTATGGCCTCAAAAGCAGTGTGTGCATCCAGACCTCTGCAAAGCAGACAATGCTACACCTGCTACAGTGCTGCACTGTCGTACTAACATTTGTAATAAATCTGTCCTCTATACCTCTTCCGAGCGAAGTTCCAGTTGTAATGTAAAAAAGTAGATGTTAGATTGTATATTCATTGGTTGAATAAGATTTTGCTTTTAATTGTGTTAAGAAAATTAAGTTCCCTCTCTAACACTTAGAATAGAGAAAATAAAAAATGTATTATCTAACACATATCTATATAAGTTATATAGGAGAATCTTACAATATATCATTACAAATTTTAATAGATTAAGTGAGCATTGTTACATTCTTATGCATGCACATTTAGAATACATTGGAATTTCAATTGTTTAAAATGGCTGCTTCTGTATAATAATAAAATATTGGGAAAGTAAAACATTTAAAAAGCAGAGAGAAACAAATTATTTTCAATGTTTTCAAACAGTTTAGTAAAAAAATATCCTGCATTAACTATTGAGGATGTGGTTAAAATAACAGCAGAATATACAGGTGAGTCAGGATGGACAATGAATTCTGCTCATAATGAAATTGTAAATAAAGGATATCTATAGTCGTAATACTATAGAAATCGTGGAAAAGAGTAAACATCTGATTAAGTAGGCCCATATACATAATCATCATCATCATCATCAAGGTATAATATAATTTTCTGTCATAAATAAATAGAAATGTAAGTTTCTAATTATTTATTGGTACCCGTTTACCTTGTATTCAGTCTTATTTACCATAAAATATGTCGCCTAAGAGTAATATTTCTATCAATGACAGTTCTGTATACAATTCAGCCATATGGTGGGTAAAAGTAGCACCATGATTCTCCCAACAGCGAAGTAATATCTTAATGCAAGTTTGTTTACAGTACAACTGGAACTTAGCTCAGAATTATTATACCAAGCAGCAGATTCTGTTATCCCATGGTGTCAACACAGATCGTGATCCATTATCAGATTTTTTATGTGCCCAATTTTCTTTGGTTCACTGCTTCCACTCTCACATCGCTATACAGGCATGATGTCCCACACAAGCAGCAATACAAAAATCCACTTTCACTCAGGCCAATCATTCATCCCTGTACAAACTTGTTGTTTGTTTATACTTTTAGCATGAGGTTACTAGTGACTCTTAGGAAAGATTACTAAGAATTAAATGAATCGTGATTTTCTTCTTACCTCATACTTCTATGTTTTTTTAAACACAGCACTGCAGTATCGGCGACCCATTGTCACCATCGTCAGCTGTTTTTACGACTATCAATTATTTTTCTTTTGCCGGTAATTATCCAAACTGCTATCTGGTGTTCTTTTGAAGGAATTATTTTCTAAACTGCCATCTGGTGTTCTTTTAAATGAATCATTTTCTAAACTGCCATCTGTTGTATTTTTGAAGAACTTTGTAATCAAGCTCGGTTCATCTGGAATCTCAAAATTCATGGTTCTAGTATGGTTTTTTTGAATATATATTTTTTCCCAAACTGTTAAATCCAAGGTTTAGATAGATGTTTCAAAAGTTTTGCTTCTTTTTCAATCCTATATGCTCTAATAAACTATGTGCTGCTATAGCTGATTTTTCAATTTCTCCATTCTTTATGTTTCTGAAGTGTTCTTTTTTATGAGTTTCCAAGTTCTTTTTTTGTTTTTCCTATAAATATCTTGTTGCAACCTTTGCAATCAATTTGATAAATTCCAGATTTTTTTGTTGTCTGGGGTGTTAAATTTGTTTATTAGTTAACAGAAGATTGCCCAGGTTGGCTCCAATTAACAAATTCAACCTGGGTAATCTTCTGTTAACTAATAATAAATTTAACACCACAGACAACAAAAAATCTGGAACTTATCAAATTGATTGCAAAGATTGCAACAAGATATATATAGAAAAACAAAAGGAACTTGGAAACTCGAAAAAAGAACACTTCACAAACATAAGAATGGAGAAATTGAAAAATCAGCTATAGCAGCACATAGTTTATTAGAGCATCATAGGATTGAAAAAAAAGCAAAACTTTTGAAACATCTATCTAAACCTTTGGATTTAACAGTTTGGGAAAATATATATATTCAAAAAAACCATACTAGAACCATGAACTTTGAGATTCCAGACGAATCGAGCTTGATTACAAAGTTCTTCAAAAATACAACTGATGGCAGTTTAGAAAATGATTCATTCAAAAGAACACCAGATGGCAGTTTAGAAAACAATTCCTTCAAAAGAACCCCAGATGGCAGTTTGGATAATTACCGGCAAAAGAAAAACCTGACAGTCTTGAAAACAGCTGACGATAGTGACAATGGTTCACCGATACTGCAGTGCTGTGTTTAAAAAACATAGAAGTATGAGGTAAGAAGAAATCATGATTCATTTAATTCTTATCAATTGAATCTCATAATGTTAAAATTCCCAAATTTAATATATAAAAATAAAAAGAATTACTGTCTGTTAACTCTAATACACACCATTCATCTGGCTAAGGAACAACCCTTTATTTATGTGATTATCATGTTCTGCATTATATGTAAATCATTTCCAAATTAATAAATTAATGAGTCATTTTAACATCTTACCTCATATTTCATGTTTTTCAAACACGGTAACTATAGTTTTCAAATGATCTTGTCATTCATTTTCAACCGCCATTATGACTACCGGATATTCGTTGGAATCTCCCTCTATAACGTTGCCATCTGGTGTTGATTTGACGAACTTTGAGATATCGTTGCCATCTGGTGTTGATTCGATGAACTTCGAGATGAGGTCACGTTCATCCGGAATGTCGAAATTCATAGATTTAAATTTGTTCTTCTGTATAAATATTTTCTCCCAAACTGTCAAATCCAAAGGTTTTTTCCAAATGTTTTAGAAGTTTCCAAATGCCTATCTATGTACTACCTTCAGGAATTGTACTTTTTACAGACAATAGTGCAGTTTTCTAATGTGTCTTGAAAAAATCAAATTCATCTTGAAATAAAAATCACTTCTAAACAACACTGAAAATTTTCTACTGATTTCATGTTACATTTATAACTCATAGCTATTACATTGAATTGAGAGTTTAACGTGTAAACATTATAATGTGGCCAGTAAGAAATATTTCTTCTAACGAAGCTTATCCAGGATTTCATTTGTAAGCTAGATTTAGGCAACTTACTGTACTAGAGCTTATTTTTTATATTCAGCAATGAAATAACAGATAAACTTAAAATAAAATGATGCAGGAACCACAACACACCTGCAGTGTAAATCTAATTAAATAGATGGCTTATGAAAACCCAATGCTGTATTCACTAAGACCTTATCTCAGCCAACTGAATCCAGTCTCCGATATCTAATTCCCTAAAAGCCATCAGAATATTATACACCCACCTATGCCTAGGTTTCTCAACAATCCTTTCACGAAGAGTTTTCCAATAAAAATTTTGAAACACATTTCTTACTGTCCACAGTTAAATATTTTGAAAAAGTGGCTAATTTCCCTAAAATTCAAAATCGAAGAAAAAAGAATAGAAATACATATTTAATTTTAGGAAGTTATATTTTGAGGTTATTTTAATTATATTATTTTGTCTGGACATCTTACCTCAATATTAATGTTGATTTGTTCTTGGACATGTTCAAAACAATTCTGTTAGGAAGGTTATATTTTGAGGTTATTTTAATTATATTATTTTTGGTCTGGACATCTTACCTCAATATTAATGTTGATTTGTTCTTGGACATGGTTTTGAAACATCCAAGAACAATCAACATTAATATTGAGGTAAGATGTCCAGACCAAAAATAATATATAAAGAAGAATACATACAAAACTTTGTACTGACACTTTTTTCACATTCAATGAAAATTTTACAAACATATTTCGGGTTTGGCAATGGGCAATCCACTGTCACCATTTTTGGCTAATTTGTTTATGGGGTATCTAGAATGTCACATCACCAATGCTTATCCATGGATATTTAAATGTTGGTACAGATATGTGGATGATGTTTTTCTCAATATAAAATTCAAAATATACAAAAGATGCATTAAAATTACTTAACCTTCAGGACGAATCTGTAAAATGTACTATGGAATTAGAGAAAGATAATCAAATCCCATTTTTGGACTTGAAGATAATTAGGAATGAACATCATCAAAATATTGAATTCGATATACAACAGGAAAGATACCCATACAGATAATTACATTAAATCTGCAGGTTTTAATCATATTATATTATTTTTGGTCTGGACATCTTACTCAATATTAATGTTGATTTGTTCTTGGACATGTTTCAAAACAATTCTGTTTTATTGTCAGCTTTCCCAAATAATATAATTAAAATACCTCAAAATATAACTTCCTAAAATTAAATATTATTTAATCATATTGCTCATAAACATGCAATATTCAACAGTTTTAACATATAGATTAACAAACATCCCCTTAAGTGAAAAAAATTTTAAGAAAGAATTCAATCACATTTTAAAAGATAGCTATGTCAAATGGTTTGGAATGGAGATAATAAGTTAATAATAAGTTAAAGAGGTTCAAACAAAAAAAAAGACTTAAAGAGTACACCCACCCTACAATCTGATTCAAAAGAAAATAAACATTTCAAGAAAATTATCTACCATTCTGGAACACAGAAAATTTCAAAAAAATGTTTATCAAATTTGATATTACCATTAGCACCGATTAACAATTAAGCCTGGATAATCTACTAGTAACTAATAAGAATGTGAATGTCCCAGTTAGTAGAAAATCTGGAATTTAGGAAATCAATTGCAATGATGCAATAAAGTATATATAGGAAAAACTAAAAGGAATTTAGAAACTCGAACAAAAGAACACTTTAGAAATATTAAAAATGGCGAAACTGAAAAATCGGCAATTGCAGCTCATAGTTTGCTAGAGAATCACAAATTGGAAGAGAAACTAAACTTTTGAAACATTTGGAAAAACCTTTGGAATTGACAATTTTGGGAAAGATATACATTCAGAAGAATAAATATAAAGCAATGAATTTTGATATCCCTGACGAAATAATTTAATCCCCAAGTTCATAAAATCTACACCAGATGGCAGTTCAGATGATGATGTTAACAACAAAATTTTGACAGTTAGAATTTGACTGAAGATGGAAGTAATACTATACTTTTGAAATTGAAGAGACACAACTTTGTGAGGTGAGATGTTAAAGCAATTTCTCCAATTCATTCATTAATGTAAATACCTCATAGTGTATCCTCCCACTGTAATTTTAATTAAATTTAATGTTGATGTTTAACTGACCTTTCGCTGAGTATGAGCAGTTGCTCCTTTGGATATCTACATACTATTATTATTAGCACATAATGTATTAATTAATGCATATTATTATCTTTAAGTAGTTCCAAGCAAAAATAAGTAAATTAAACACACAAAATATTTTGAAGGCATCCAAGGTCAAAACTTGGTGAAAACAATTAATAAACTAGCAACAGAAGTCTAAACACAAAAGTTGTAAATAATAAGTAGCCAAATGAGAGGAACACGACTGCTTAGCCCATCATTTATGCAGAATTGCATAAATATGAAGGTGATTCGGAAAGTAAATTCTGGTTCTTTTTTCCAGAAAATACTCTATTGTGGAATGTTCCTTATATACCAGCGAAAAGAACACATTTAAATTATTTTTCAACATAATTTCCGTTTACATTCAAACATTTGTCCTAACATTTCACACGCTTTGATATCACATTTGCTTAAAACTCTGCTGCTTGTGACTGTAGCCACCCATTGATCTTCTCCTTGAGCTCTTCATCCATTTGAAACTCCTGTGATCAAAACTATTTTTTCACATTTGGGAAAAGGTGGTAGACTGTATGGTGGAGATCAAAACACCTCCCACCAGAACTGTTTTTCAATAGGATTTCCTCACCCCATCCTGGAGGATTTTTGATCTTCAGACAGAACTTTCAGCACCCAACGAGCACAAAACATGTGATAGTGTAACTTTTGTGTCAGCACATTGTACAGAACAGTTTTCCTAATAGAAACGAAGTTAAGCAGCAATTCTGTTTGACAACTTCATGTACTATTGTAACAAGTACATCATTCACACAGATGATTGGCCACTTCGTTTTTCATCATGGATGTCTCAAAATTCATGACCCCAATACCACCATTCATAATGTCCCTGTACATTGTAATCTCACAATGAATTGCTGCTGCAGTCAATTTTTTTCTGCCCACAGAAACCATGTAACTCCACATACCTCACACTTGCCAAGAGCTTCTATTGTTGCAGACATTTTAAAACACCTGTCTTAATGAGAGAAAAGGCCAAAGCAATCACACAATATGCTGTCAGGAGCATATTGAACCCAGCTACACAGTGGAACAAAGATAGTGATGCTACCACCACTCGTTCGCATAACAAACGAGACTGGAACTTACTTTCCAAATTACCCTCATAGATGTATATCTTCAAGAATACAGATTACATATGAATAATCAGCATTTTGTTTACTTTCCAGTAGTAAACTATGAGCTAACAAATTCATGGCTCTGTACTGGAACTCAAAGAAGTATATGAACAACCAACAATTTTCACCAGTAGATAAAAGAATAAATACTATACATAGAGCCGGCTTAACCAAGTAACAAGTATGTTAATAAAAAATGCTTCACATTATATAAAATTTTTCTAAATTATGCACCTTATTATGAAGTTCCAGATGGCGTTGAAAATGACTATCACGTTTTGATTTGAAAGAAATACTTGCAGAAGAACTTGAATGGTGCTAACTTCTCATAGTCTCTTTCTTTTAAACACAGGGTTTTCTTTGGATTAATGGTTGGTTCACTTGAAGACACCAGCGATTCACTGAATGAATACAAAGGTTGAGTAAGTTTGTCAACTTGTTGCCAGTCAGTAATAATGCTGTCACCTGGATTATGCACTACAGTGTTGTCCGACAGAGACAAAATCTCCTGTCCTGAAGCAAATAGACTTGATATCTTACTCAGGTCTCCGTTGCTAACTGTAATGTTCACATACACTTCATTCCCTGGCACATTCTGCTCCAGCTCACACTGAAACAAAATATTATTTTCATCAACAATTGAGCTTTGCCAACATAACAAGAGGGAGAAAAACAATGAAGAATATTTTATATAATAGCGATGATAGCACATACCTTTAATTTAATTCTTAATCTATAATATTTTAATCTTTACACATACAGTATACAGAATAAAATAAAATAATAGGCTGTTCTCTTTAGTTTTGGCAACTATTTATTTTCAGGATATGTAGCATACGTACATGGTTGTAAGTTTTAGAGGCCTTCGATGTAGTTACCAGCATTGCATACAATGTGTTCCCAGCAATGTGGTAGCCATCGAATGCCGTCAGCACTGCCTAATCTCTAGATGGTGCATAGAGACTGATTAACTGCACTCAGAATGTCGTCTACTGTTCTGAATTTCCTCCCATGTAGTGGTTCCTTGAGCTTAGGAATGATGTCAGAGTCGCAGGGACTTATGTTCTAGCGATTGAACAAATCAGACACCGCTCCTGCTACATGTGCCCTTGCATTGTCATGCAGAATGATTGATGAGTGGAATATTCATGAAGTGTCATCGGACTCTTTATAACGCTGCTTGCAGATTGTTTCACAAGACACTTACAATAGTACTCTGCTTTCATGGTCTGCCTTGGAGGAACATGTTTTAAGATAACACCATCCCAATCGTAGGCTAGGATTAGCATCGTTTTCACATTTGTAGCGATCTGCCAAACTACTGTTTTTTTGCAGTGACCCTGTATGACGACATTCGGATAACTGACATCTCAACTGTGGTTCATAACTGTTCACCCAAGTCTCATCAATGGTGATGGTACGTTGTAAGAAGGGCTCTCCTGCCCTCTCCAAGTCGCTAAGAGCAGCTTCATATCGAAGAAATTTCAGCACTTCTGATAATGCATGCGGGACCCATCATGAAGCAATTTTTCCGCCTCCTAAGGCGGATCTTAAGGATTCGATGCAGAGTCGAAAATGCCAATCCAGTACATGTGGCTAATTCTCGAATAGTGCAGTTCTGATCTGCTTCCACTAATATGGACATTGCATGTCATTCTCAACAACTGGTGGATAACCAGATCTAGGCATATGTGACACACATTTTTTCGTCCTCCTTTAAAGGCTTGTACCCACCTTGCCACTGTTTGGTACGGCAATGCATTTGCACCAAAAGCCTCTAGCAATCCTTGATAACACTGTAGTGCGTTCTGCCTCTAGCACATTCAATCTTCAAGATTCTCTGCTCCTACTTTGAAAACATTGTACTGTGTTATGCTGCGGCACCTAGATCTAAATTGATAATGTTCGGCTCATTGTTACATGAGGAGGGGAGGAGGGAAAGGCGAGTCCATATGCTCGGATGGAGGGGAGGCACTGAAACTACAACACATGCAATAAACAGAATTGTCACCCTAGTTTTTTTAAGTTATGTAGATAGGAAATAACACTATGAGGTTTTTTAATATTGTTTATTTTTTATTTCACTCACCTCATACTTCATAACTCCTAGCATACCCAGGGTTTCGTCACATCCTTTGTGACATTCTCAATGCTGTGTCACGTTCACAACTGAAGTCCGCGGCTGCCTTCTATCCTGCAGACTGACCTCCGCGTCATCTGATGGCTGACCGACGAACTTCCAAATCAGTCCTCTCTCCTTATAACCGGGTATTTCAAAATTCATAGTTGTATTTTCATTCTTGCATATGTAATTTTTTTCCAAATTGTGAGTTCCTTCAGTTTTTCCAATTGTTTAAGTAATTTTGTTTGGTTTCTATTCTATGTTTTTCTGACCAGGCATGTGGAGCTATTGCAGATTTTTCGGTTTCTCCATTTTTAACATTCTGAGGTGTTCCTTTAATCTTGTATTTAGATTCCTTTTTGTTTTTCCTATGTATATCTTTCACAATCTTTACAAATTAATTTGATAAATTCCCGATTTTTGCAGTCTTCAATCTTTTCATTTTTGTTGGTTTTTATTAAATTACCTAAGGTGTAAAATTTTTTGGTGCTAATTTAATGTTGAATTTGTTGGAGATTTTTTGAAAAGTGTATATAGGCACCACTAAACGCACCATCGCAACCAGACTTAAGGAGCATGAAAGATACAGTCGTCTTAAACAAATGGATAAGTCCGGCAGTAGCAAAACACTCTTTACTTGATGGCCACAGGGTACAATACCAGAATACAGACATATTATCTAACTGCACACACTATTTTACCCATCTACAACGAGAAGCCATCGAAATATTCAAACATAAAAACAGTTTCAACAAAAAAGAAGAATCATTAAAAGTCAACAAAGTATGGATACTGGTTCTAAAAAACGCAAAATGTAAACCTCTACAAGCACAGTCGACTAGACTATCAAACAGCAATCTCAGTGGAACAATGGAAGTCCCTACCGCTGACCAATCAGAAGACAGATATAACGTACAGTCGACTAGACCATCAAACAGCAATCTCATTGGAGGAATGGAAGTCCCTAACGCTGACCAATCAGAAGGCAGATACAACTTACGAACACATCGCGGTGAACGTATAAATAAGACAGACAGCGGACAGAATTGCCAGTCTCAAGACAACCCTTGAGGATGACAGACGCAGTCCTCTGGCGAAACGTCGGGGAACTACAAGACTCACGACCACGGCCTACAGTCCGAAAATCTTCTTCAAGATCATCATAGCAACTCCGGCCTTGAAAGTCTACGTGAATACATTGTTCTATAACACTTCGAAACTCATCACATGGAGTTTAATGGGCTCGGCCTTCGTACCCATGTCGACAGAACTGTATAGTAGCCGCCATAAAAAAGCCGCATTCTATGCAGACTTGTTGTTCGTTCGTTCATGACTGAACGAACATTGATTCTTGATTCCCTCTCTTGATATTTTTGTTTATTGTTAATATTATTCATTTTTAAACATCTTAATGATGGACAAATTATATTTTTCAACATCATTAAGATGTTTAAAAACGAATAATATTAACATTGAAAGAAGCACTACTGGCTTTATAAGTAATGTTTAAATTCCCAATAAAAAGTCTTCTTAATAAAGAAGCCACCATTTGCAAAAATCATAGCAACGGCTCGTAGCATTTGGGGTTTGGGAATTAACTACGTGTAAGAGAAAAATACGCTTTTAGATTGGAGGCCTAGGTGGCTCAGATGGAGGAGCATTGACATAGAAAGTCAAAGGTCCTGGGTTCAAACCCCAGTCTAGGCGTATATTTTTCTTTTCAAATATAATTTTCGTTTATTCCTGTTGCATCATGAAAATCATGGTAGTTCTGAAGATGTATGAAGCTTTTGTTGTCTGTGAGATCCAGATATATGTTGACGCCAAAGACGGTCCCAAGCTCTTTTGGAAAAGGAGGAGGAAGAGAACATCTTGCAAAAAATCTCGGGCTCAGCTGCTCTAGCTGTCAGTACCCAACAATGGATCCCAGATCCAGGGTAATGGTTAAATGTAGTGGCTATCTCTATTAAAGGGTGACTACAAATGGAATGTGTAGTCCTAGTTGGGGCGGCCATCCACCTTGGGCAAAGGTATACCGCCACAGTGCAGATGTACTCAAACCCAATTATGAGGAGCACCAATCATAGTAACAGCTTTACTTCTTAAAATTAATTGAAGACGACTGAGATCTCAAGCACATATTTTTATACAGTAATTTTAACAGTGTTCAAAACTAAGTATTGATACATTCTTCAGTCATTTTGTAAAATTGGAAGTGCTGAAATGATACACAGTATGAGATAAAAGTAAATGGTGAGTTTTGAAAAGTTAACATAGGAAAGTAGTTGTGTTTAATTAATTTTAAGCAATCTGAAAACTGCTCCTTTTTTAAAGGAGCTCTTCAACAATAAAGAAAATTATTTAACAAATCTTTATAATTTTTCATTCCTGGAGATACAATTATTTATGTAGTTCTTTAGTTGGGAAATAAGTATTTAAGGAGACTCACCTTTACTGTAGCAACTTGCAAAGAAGAGTACATTCCACATATACTACAGACAAATAAAAACTCTTTTAGACTTTTGACAGATTATTAACATATTAAAAACAATATTAATATTATTAATTCACTATTATCAGCATTAAATAATAATATTTGACATATTATTGATCAGTGTTTCTTCAAGATGACATAACAGTTGTGAAAGTACTGAGGATGGAACCTAACCAGTCTGGTAAGAAGGATATGAGGTGTAAGTGATAAAATTTTTCTTAAATAAATAATAATAATAATAATAAAAAGAAGAAGAAGAAGAAGCGTTCACAAATGTGCATTAGATTTGGTCTCTGCTTTATGCCAGCAACGATTCTGTTCTCTTTAAACAGACATTGAAATGGAATCTTGCACATGGTCTATCACAGAGCTTACACACGCAGTCCATTGATGGATCATGATAGTTTGAAATTTTGCAAAGTCTGTGGTGATATCCATGCACTGCCAGTCTTGTTACTGTACTGCGTATTTTGTTGTTTGGTCCAGTCCAGTCTCGACTGATCATTACATCTGTTGTGTAAACCTTGGTTCAATGCAGCATGCTACAAACAGAGAACTGAAACTCTCAAAGCACTACATCAAGCAAAAAAATTGATGAACAAGAACCAGGATCTAGAGCATTATGCAGAGTGCAGAAGAAAGTACAAACTGCTCCTTAGGCAAAAACAAAATGAACACATCGAGAAAATCGGCATAGAGAAAGGCAAAACAGCAGAGAGAGATCCGTTTATTGCACTCAAAAGAAGGAAAACAACGCATACACCAAGTATAGAAATGAAGTCATGGCAAAATACATTTCCAGTCAATTTTAAACCAAGAAAATAAAGATCAAGCCTATGACAAAATAAAACCATCCACAGAAGAAATATCACAACAAATCACAATGCACGAAGTCCTCAGGACAATAGACAAGCTCAAGAAAAACAAAGCGGCAGGACCTGACATGGAATCTTTAATGAATTCCTCAAAGATTCAACAACAGAACAAAAAAAACGACATGGGTTGAGCTATTAAACAAATGTCTGGAAGTAGGAGAAATTCCAAACGCATGGAAACAGGCCACAATAAAGGTGCTTTACAAAGGAAAAGGACTCACAAACGATCCTAACTCGTACACAGGGATCCACCCTAGATAACAACCCCTTTAAACTATTGACGAACATCCTGAACACATGAATAACAAATAAAATAGACAAGAAAATACCAGACCAGCAGTTCGGATTTAGAAGAATCCGCTCTACTCTACAGTGCATGTAGACAGCCTACTTAAAGACATACACAAAACACTGAGTAGACCGAAGTAGAAGTTCTATGCAGTATTCGTAGTCTACTTGCAAAGCTTTTGACAATGTAGAAAGGAAAACTATTGATCTCCAAGTTAAAAAAACATGAATGAACTGGACGAGCACACCCTACCACTTATCCATAACACATTAAATAAATAATACTTCATAGTGTTAATTCTTAAAAAGTTCATCACAGTCTAAATATACTAATCAAAACTAACAGAAATTAAAAGATTGATGACTGAAAAAATCAGCAATACACCAGATAAAATGTGCTGATTGAGATAAGATATACATACGAAAAACAAAGAGAAACTTGAGCATTAGAATGAAAGAACACATTAGAAATGTAAAAAATGGAGAAGTAGAAAAACCTGCAGTCGCTGCTCACCGTCTGGTCAGAAAAACATAACGTTGATATGAAGTAATATAATGTATGATTAAAAACTACAAAATAGTTACTTTGTAGGTCCGTCTCCTCAACTTAAGTTGTTTTACAACTCTGTAGGCCTTTCAGGACTAGTCCCATCATCAGCAGAATGCATACTTGATGCTTGTTGAAGTATTTTTTAGAGTTTTTTAATTATACATTATATTAAAATTCATCGGAGAACATATTGTTTAAACAACTCAAACTCACCTCATAGGATTCATGCTTCCATGATATCGCGATTTCAAACATAGTCATGTTCATCGTCAGCCATAACTCCGACTGACCACAATTTTAATGATTATACCTCATAATGTTTACTTCCCAACATTAATTAAATATACATTATATTACTGTGAATTAACACCTCAATGGAATTAAATTAATATTAAGAAGCTAAAGCTGTTACTATGATTGAAATAAGTATATTAAAGTACACTACTAAATTATTGTAATCAAATGGTAAAGAGAAAAATTTATGCCTGAACCAGGTATCGAACCCCGAACCTTCAGCTTTCCGTGCTGATGCTCTAACCATTGAGCTAATCCAGGCTTCCTTCCCATCTAAGCATAAATCCTTCCTTTACCTTACTGTCTTGGTCCCACATTCAAATGCTATGAATCATCATTCACAAATACACAATGAATGGCTTCTACCTGAAGAAGACATGAAGGGACTCCACATAGCTATAGCATTATTTATTAAATTAATATTAAGAAGCTAAAGCTGTTACTATGATTGAAATAAGTATATTAAAGTACACTACTAAATTATTGTAATCAAATGGTAAAGAGAAAAATTTAATGCCCTTTGATTACAATAACCTCAATGGAAACTTACCATGAATTTTACTAGTTGATATGAACTCAAATTATTCAAACAGTTAGAAAATACAAATCGGCCACGGTGGACTAGTGGTTATGCTCCTTGCCTCTGGTCCTGAGGGTCATGGGCTCAAACCCAGCCAGGGTCGATGGATTTTTTTAAGATGAAAAAATCCAAGGAGAATGTCCTTTGGGAGGGACTTTAAGCCATGGGTCTCAAGTCTGAAGATTTTCAGGCTCATAAAAGATCGTTAAGCCTAAATAAAAAGCAAAATTTACTGAATTTTCCCGTCCCAGTAGTACCTTGGTTTCCTAGATGTCAGTATGAGGCAGAAAGCTGAACACGGGCCACTTCAATGACATCTATACGAAAAAAAGTAAAGTAAAGTAAAGTGATCCCACAACAGACCCGGAGGCCCTTGGGGTAGTAGGAGGTAACGGCTCCCACTTTTTTCTAGACAATCGGCACTTTATGTCAGCCGGGTTGTCAGCCCTGCGTGACGGCCGCCTTTACCCCCAGAACAAGTTTCTGGTACTCATTTCCGTTAGAGGCTGAGTCGACCCCAGGGCCATAGTGCCGCCAGAGGGTTTGGGTCAGTTTAAAAATCCTGACCCCAACGGGACTTGAACCCTCGACCCTCCAGTTTGTAGCTCAGTGCTTTAACCACTACGCTACGAAAATAAGTGTTAACTAAATTAGCATGGTTCAATTTCTTCCCTATAGGGGGAGAGCGCCTAAATCTCATTGAGGAAACAAGGGCTTTACAAGAAGAAAATACAAAAGAACTCACCATTTGGGAGAAGATCTACATCCAGAAGAACAAAAATAGGATTATGAATTTGAAATTTCCACGGAAAAGGATTTGATTTGCAAGTTCTTCAGTCGACAAAAGATGTAATGAGAGTAGACATCTAGAGCTGACAAAAGAAAATCCAACAGTTTGGACAAGCTGAAGATGATATGCATAGCATGTGGAAACATTCAATGAATGAATGAGTCAATTCTTATCTTACCTCATACTCCACTTTTTTTAAACATGGAGTCACTCTTATCTTCAGCCAACATTATGACTCGTAAACTATGAGGTAAGATAAGAGACTCATTCAATCAATGAATTAACAACCATCTGTAATGTTATTTCCCATATTTAACTTACGAATGTGGAAATATGTTCAATAGAACACATGATTTATGAGGTAAAATGAAATCAGATTTTTATTTAATAAGAACCTCATAATGTTACTTCTTATTGTAATTTAATAATAATTTGGAAGGATGTCAGGAAAGTGAAAATAAGAGCTCACAACAAAAATATCCATATGAACAGGATTGGCAACCTAAATTACTCTTGAAAAAAACTACTCCATGGCACAACAGATCAACTGGCTGCTGGCCTCAACATCACACATTGTTAATCACAGAGTTAGACAATCATCAGCCAGTGTAGGGATGACGTGTGGTCAGCATGTCACCTCTACTTCTTGTACCCAAATGCCTCACAATGTTGGTGTGCAGTGGTCCCATTTCATGAGAAAATTTGTTCCCCCATGAAGACTCGAACCAGTGCAATTCCCATAGTTCTGCACCAAGGCATTTTGCCTTAACCACTCAGCTACTGATGGGACAATTAAAGATCACTATATTTCATACCAGACCCAGTGGACTACTACTACTACTACTATTACTATCATGTTTTACCAATTTTTATTTATTTTCTTTAGCAACTTTTCTGATGAATGTGTAATGAATGAGGTAAATAGAAACAATTATAAGTGTAGGGTAAATTTTATTAAATGAATAATTACATAAAGTGATTGAAGATAGGATAGATGTTTCCTGAAACCAGTCTGTACTTTGAAGAACATGGAGTTATTGAGGTGAGATATTTATGACTCAATTTATTAACTTGGAACCCTCATAATTTTTATTTCCCATGTTAAATTTATGAAATGAATAATTACTTACTGGTATTTCAGTTGCAACTTTCTTGCTCTGAACTAAACATCTTCTTCGTCGGCTTGCATTAATATATTTCTGCTTAATATAACGTACAACAGATTTTGGGCTTGTTTTTTATAAACTGAAGACTGAGTAACTGAAGAATGAGTAATTGAAGAAGAAGTAGGTAACAATGGTTGATTTGGCAGTTTTTTTTCCTCTTCTTCTGTTGATTCCATCTCATTAGCATCATCTACATAAACAATAACACACATTTATAAATAGTATATTACAACTTCGAAGAATATAATTTTAATTATGGCACTAAACAAAACTATATTTTAACATAATTGTGATGTGTCGTACATAATGACATTGAAATTCATGGGCACAAGGTGAGAATAGCAGTCTCACTTGGGTAGGAATAGATTTGCGAGTCATCACATCACAAATCAAAAGGCCCATGCAGACTATTGAAATGTCTAGGCTCTCATTCCAGAGATCTCTAAGACTC